>CAUYSK010058552.1:0-45052 GCA_963575035.1 Avahi laniger | reverse complement strand
GCTTATACACTGTTGGTGGGACTGCAAATTGGTACAACCTCTATGGAAAATAGTACGGAGATTCCTCAAAGAACTAAAAGAACTACCGTTTGATCCAGGAATCCCACTACTGGGTATTTACCCAAAGGAATGAAAGTCATTTTGTCAAAGAAAACACCTGCACTAGATTGTTTATTGCAGCACAATTCACAATTGAAATGATGGAATCAACCCAAATGCCCATCAATTCATGAGTGGATTAATAAAATGTGGTATATGTACACCATGGAGTACTACTGAGTCATAAAAACAATGAATTAATACCTTTTGCAACAACCTGGATGGAACTGGAGACCATCCTCCTAAGTGAAGTATCACAAGAATGGAAAACCAAACACCACATGTACTCACTGTTAAATTGGAACTAACAGATTAGCACTCATGGGCACAGATGGAAGTAAAACTCAAGGGAAATCATGCAGGTGGGGGATAGGAGGAGATGGGTGAAATCATACCTAATGGGTACAATTTACACTATCTGGGTGAGGGGCACACTTACAACTTTGACTCAAGTAGTACAAAACCAATCCATGTAACCAAAATATTTGTACCCCCATAGTATTCTAATATTTAAAAAGGGGGAAGGAAAAGATTTTATATTTACTCCATAAAGTTTATTTCTTGTCTCACATATAGCAAAATCACTATTCTGTAATAATTAAGCTTTTCAGGTATTTTTTTTTGTCTCCAGTGGCAGGCAGGATTCTAGGATAGCCCCTCAAGATTTCTAGCCCCTGCACACCATGTACTCCTGGTTATTTCATTCAGTTCAATGATAGTCTAAGTATTGCTGTGAAGGGATCCTGCAAATGTACTGAAGAATCAAAAATCAGTTTATCTTAAAATAGATCATTTTAAGGGCCTTATCTAATCATACGAATTCTTTGAAAGCAGAAGAGTTTCTCTGGCTGGTGGAAGAGGAAGTCAGAGACTCAAAACATGAGGAGAATTCATTGCACCTGCTGGCTTCAAGATGGATGAGGCCATATGACAGGAAATGTGTGCCATCTCCGGGAGCTGAAGGCAGCCCCAGTTGACAACCAGCAAGGAAAGGGGATCTCGATCCTACAGACACCACCAACAGAATGAACTTGGAAGCAGATTTTTCC
This sequence comes from Avahi laniger, assembly GCA_963575035.1. Lineage (NCBI taxonomy): Eukaryota > Metazoa > Chordata > Mammalia > Primates > Indriidae > Avahi > Avahi laniger. The sequence goes on along the minus strand of CAUYSK010058552.1, from coordinate 43,904 downwards.
CCAGAGCATCTAGACAAGAACTCAGTCCACTGGATACCTTGAAATCAGCTTTGTGATACCCTGAGCAGAGAACCCAGGCACACTGTGCTGGACTTTTGACCTACAGACTGTGAATTAATACATAAGTGTTTTTTTAAGCCACTGAGGGAAAAATACAGGTTTCCCATCACATAAGAGAAACACTGCCAACCTAGAGGGCTCAGCAAAATTGTTACAGAGTAGACTAAACAGATACCAAGATAGCTACTGGGCCCTGGAAAAGTACCCAGCACTTTCTTGGGTGCCTCAGCACTTTCTTGCCCTGAAATGGCTGGCTCAAAGTGGCCTTGAGGCTTTAGAGCTGCTTAGGTTGTCCTATAGTGTCCTTTAGCTAATCGTAATACTAAAATCCCCACCTACTGGGAAATTGTAGTATCATTAACATAACATGGGTTGCATGACAGTGTATGATGACGGTACTGTACCTAGGTAATTTGTTTCACTGTGAACAAGCAAAGATACAATGAAAAATTTTGCATCACTCATTGGGAAGAGATTTAAAGCAACATCACAGGGTGGGCAGACATGGATTTTGCATGCAAGAAAGCTCCTGTGGAAGAAATTCCTGAGCTACCCAGAAGTACCCTTGTAAGTAACCTCTAAGAAACTCATCTAACTCATTAAGCTGGTCTTAAGTCATTCTTTGGTCATCTCTGTCCCCTCTCGGTTTGGGAGGGCAGTTTTTCCTTATTGTCTAGGGTTTTAATAAAACAGCTAGTAGATTTATGGAGTTTCTTGTGCATCAATATAAAACTAATAAACCCTCATTCAAAAGTAATATCAGTAACATTTTAAGAACAATGATTGAGTGAGCTTGTTTTATAAATCTTATTTTAGCATTTTGTAATACAGAGATTAGATATAGTTGAGTTCAGTTTATTTTGATACTTGGCTTTAATCACTAATGGCTGATAAAGGTATCTTACAAAGAAACATAAATCTTGGCTGAGCTTAATAATATTTTTTACTCTTATCTATCAGTTATGAATAGAGTACTGCTGAAATTCAGGTAAAAAAATTGTATTTCCTGATGTTAATCAGTTTTCTTTAAGGTAATCAAATGTTATATTTTTATATTTATAATAAATGTAAAATTATTACTAAATTATTACTAAAATTATTACTAAGAATTACTAAAATTATTTGTTTATAAGATTTTCAGATAGAAAATTCTCTTGCCAGGTTTTTAAAATTTTTTAACATTTTTAAAAAATTTCATGACATATTTTCAGCAGTAAAATCATAAAACATGTGAAGCATTTCCTAGTATGCATGTCTATTTGTTATTCCCATGCTTTTATTTGAAAAGCATTTACTTACTTGGTTTTGTTTAAATTCAACTTCATTTTGAAGAGAAAGATTAAATTTGGTTATTTTATTAAAATACCTGCTTTTAGTATATCACTGCTAGCCAATGGTCCTTACCGAAAAAGAAAGCAAATTTGAAGCATTTGATTTTTTTATAAAATACATCTGTTTAATTCACCTTTAAGTACTTTGCCATGAAATGACCAGTAAACTTCTATAAATAACAAAGATTTTCCTGATCATGTACATTTTATTATGAAATACTATAGTATTCTTATGCTTTAAGAAAATTAATCTATGAATTCTTTTAATTGGGCACATGTAAATCATAATGTGTCCAAAAGCAATGGAAGCAAATATGCAAAGAACACCATAGGGGGATAAGAATGGTCTTTTCAATAAATAGTGGCAAATCTACTAGGTAGTCCCATGGAAAAAACAAAGCATAACCACATACAAAAATTAATCCCGGGCAGATACAAATGTGAGATAACAACCAGAAAGCTTTTAGACAATAACAAGACAGAATATCTTCACCATCTTGAGGGTAGACAAAAACTTGTTAAATGGAGCACATAAAAAAGCACTAACCATAAAAGAAAAAGTTGGACTTGACTAATATTAAGAACATCTGCTTATCGAAAGACACCAATAAGAAAACGAAAAAGGCAAGCCAGAGTGGGAAATGATATTTATAATACACTTATCTGAAAAAAGACTGACAAAGGACTCATATCAAGAATATATAAGAATGATTTACAAATTAATAAAAGAATCAGATAGCCCAATTTGAAAATGGGCGAAAGACTTAAAAAGTATTTCCCCAAAATGATTTCCAAATGGCCAATAAATATATGAAAAGATAATTGATCTCATTGGAAAATGCAAATTAAAACCATAGTTATATATTACAGTATATTTACCAGCATGGCTGAAATAAAAAAAATAACAAATAATAACAAATTTATTAATCAACCAATCAACTGGATGACCTACAAACTCCTGGCAGGAGTGTGGATTGGAATAATCGTTTTAGAAAATAAAATATGTACATTCCCTATAATCCAGTAATTCCATCCCAAAATATACTCAGCAGAAATGTATACTTACATTCATCAAAAGGCATGTATAAAACTGTTGAGAGCAGCATTGTTTCTAAAAGCCCCAAATTGGAAATACCACAAATTTCTAGTAGTATTACAATAAACTAATAAATTCTGACATATTTGCACAGTGGAATAAAACATTTTAATAATGAACAAAGTGCTTAGACCAAGTTAGACGAAATCTCACAAGTATAATGTTGAGCAAAAGAAATTAGGCACAAGTGATTATGGATTGTAGATTCCATTTACATAAAGTTTAAAAACAGGGAAAACTAAGCTATGGTGACAGAAGTCAGGAAGGAGTTTTATCCTTCTATTAACAGTAACTCTCAACAGAAGGGTGAGCAGGAAAGCACCTGAGGAGGCTTCTGAGCTGCTGGTGAGATTCTATTTATTGATCTGGGCGTGTTCCCTTTGTAAAAACACACCAAGTTCTATACTTATCATTCATGCCTTCTATTTAAAAAAAAAGGGGAGTTTACTTTAAAAAGAAAATCACTGTTAGCTCCTACTGTTCCCTCAATACCTTAAATACTATACACGGCAGAAAACCATCTGGAACAAGTGAGGATTCCGGGTTCAACTGGGTATTAAATATCAAGAGGGCTTAATTCCTTTCTGTCTCACATTCAAACATATATGTAAATAAAACGTATACAAGTTTCTCCTTCCAGCCCAGTAGATTGCTTTTACACACTTTCTGGGAAGTGCACCCTCACCTTTGGAGACCACTGGCATATATAAGGGATGTGTGGAATTAAGGATGCATACCACACTGGCCACTGTGGCCAATCTTCTGACAAAGTTCATCCCTCAAATCTCGTTATTGTGAGTGCTCCTCTCTAACCCAGCTCCCTCATGGGTGGTATATTGGAAGCAGATGTCTACATTATTGACAACCATTTTATCACACAGAGTTTTATAACATGAGGAACTAAAATATCTTGTTCATTATGTATATTTTTTACAGTAAATAGAGAACTTCTAGTAAATATTTATGTTTAATTAAACCTTTCTCCTGTATTCTAACTTTTTTTTGAATCACTAGTGTTATGCACTAAATGACTTGGAAATCAGGGTAATAATACAAGTACTGCAGTTCAGGCTTCATTATGGATTTTTAAGGCTTTTATGACTGGCCAGGGAATCAAAGTCTCATTTGCAACTTTGTTTATAAGGATGAATATGTTCCAAGTTTCTAACTGACCTACTAATAAACCTTTTGGAAAGAAATCAACTTGTAAATCAAAAATCTCTTTTGTAATTAAATTGTGGAACTTTTAAAAAACAATAATTTAAATTTTCACAGGAATAGCACAGGGAGGTTAAGATAAAGTAATTAATAATCTTCACTCTGGCATAAAAATGACTAACAAAGTCAGGAACAGAATGGTAAACTAACATAGACAATTTTTTCAAATTCAAAGATAATGCATGGTCAATACTGAATTATAAATCAATCTTTATTATTATAGTTGGAGAGTAGTTTTAGACTCTGAAATGCCAAAATAAATGAAAAGCATCCTTTTACAATTAGAAGCTAGAGACTTAAACTAGGCAGATAACATTCTTTCTTCTGAATATTTTATTTTATATAATTTAGTAGGATTTCTTTACATCTAAAGTCTCCCTGACCTCTTTATTGAAAATAATTTAATGCAGTGGCTGAAAGCAAAAGTTTTGGATTCAGAACTTTATTCAAATCTCAATCCTACCACCTGCCAGTGTGGTTGACTTTTGACAAATTCCTTAGCCTCCCCAGGTCTCAGTTTCCCCACCTTTCACAGGAAGTAAAGACACATTCTTCCAATGGCCATTAACAGGAGTAAATGAGATAACCTTCTTAAAGCAATTGGCAGAGTATCTGGCATATAGCAAGTGTTGAATAAATAGTGTTCTCTGTAAATTTTTATATGTATTGTGGTTTTAATGTCATTTACTTATGTTTGCAGCAAGAGAACATGAAAGGCTCACTTGAATCATGTGTTGTCCTTATCGTTATTTAAGTTGCTATATTCAACTATAGCGAAATGAGAACCCTTCATCCAAGCACAATGAAAATCATGATTTCATTCTGGAAATTGGAGGAAGTGAATGTTTTGCTCAATAAACAAACGTTGCTATAAAATCAGCATACCTCTCAGTTTTGTTCTCCATGCAGATGATGTAGCTGATAAAAATATATGCTGGAGAAACTGGCATTATCATTTTTTTCCCAAAAAGTATTATACCTAGTTACGAGGTTATAGCTCATCAGGGAGCCATTGCTGTTGTTTCATTTGTTTTTGTCAATCTTCTCTGACATACGTAAAATATACACCTTGAAATCTTCACTATTGATAAAAAATGAGGAGGAAAAAGAAAATATTTGTGCTTGAGCTCAGCTTGTGGGTGGGACATAGGGGGCCATAGAGAAGAAAAGAATGAAAACAAAACATAGGAGTTTTTATGTAACTTTTAAAAGTGAAATGACAAATGGTAGAGAACAAGTTCGGGTTCTCAAACAGTGCCTAGAGCGACGGGTTTAACTTCAACAACGATGACTATTTCCTCAGAACTGGCAGTTTACTTCACATCGGAGTATCCCTATGTTTATTGTCCTTCTGGGCCACTCCACGCTTCCTGTCAGACATTAGTTCATTTTTCCACCCTTTTCCAAGGCTTCTTCTCACCACTGAAACCACCCAACATGATACTGGACTTCTCTTCCTCTCTCCATGCTCTCTTTACTTTCACTTTAAACAGCAGAAGGGCCCTTGCTCTCCTTGTACTCATTGCAAAACAAAATAATTCTATGGATTGTTTTGTTTTGATTTTCAAAATTAGAAAGACTTAGAGACCACCAAGGTAAGGTAAGCCATGAAAAAAATGAAATCAGAGGATGTGTAGTTAACATGGAAGGATAAGATAAGATTTTTCTAGGGTTATTCTTTATCCTTACATGAACCATCTGCGGTTTCAAGGGGGAAGTCTTTTCAAACATGATAAAACAATTTTCTTTCTTTGTGGCTATTGTGAATGATATATAGTCTTTTGACTCTCAACTTGACTGTTATTAGTATATAGAAATGCTACTGATTTATGTACATTGATTTTGTATCCAAGACTTTGCTGAGTTTATTTATGAATTTCAGGAGACTCCTGGTGCAATCACTGGGGTTTTTTACATACGGGATCATATCATGAGTGAAGAGCAATAGTTGGACCTCCTCTTCCCCAATTTGGATACCCTTAATTTTTTTCTCTTGCCTGATTGCTCTGGCTAAGACTTCCAGCACTATGTTGAATAGAAGTGGTGACAGTGGGCATCCTTGTCTTGCTCCAGTTCTTAGAGGGAATGCTTTCAACTTTTCCCCATTCGGTATGATGTTGGCTGGGGGGTTATTATATACAGCTTTTATAATTCTAAGATATGTCCCTTCTATGCCTAGTTTGTTGAGAGTTTTTACCATAAAAGGGTGCTAGGTTTCGTCAAATGCTTTTTTCTGAATCTATTGAGATATCATATGGTCCTTGCTTTTGCTGTTGTTTAAATGGTGAATCACATTTATTGTTTTACATATGTTAAACCATCCTTGCATCCCTGGGATGAAGTCCACTTGATCCTGGTGGATTATTTTTTTGATGTGCTATTGAATTCGGCTTGCTTGTATTATATTGAAGATTTTTGCATCTATATTCATAAGGGATATTGGTCTATAGTGTTCTTTTTTTGTTGTGACCTTTCCTGGCTTTGGTGTTAAGGTGACATTGGCTTCGTAGAATGAGTTTGGGAGAGTAAATAAAATACGTAGGAATATACCTAACCAAGGTGGTGAAAGATATCTACAAGGAGAACTATGAAACTTTGAGGAAAGAAATCACAGAGAATACAAACAAATGGAAAAATATATCATACTCATGGATAGGTAGAATCAACATTGTTAAAATGTCTGTATGACCCAAAGTGACATACAAATTCAATGCAACCCCCAACAAATTACCAAAGTCAGACTTCAAAGATCTAGAAAAAATAATTAAATGCTTTTTTTTGGAATCAGAAAAGAGCCCAAATAGCCAAAATAATCTTAAGCAGAGGAAAAAAAAAAAACCTATCTGGAGGCATCACATTACTAGACTTCAAACTATACTACAAGGCTATAGCAATCAAAACAGCATGGTATTGGTATAAAAATAGAGACATAGACTAATGAAACACAACACAAAACACAGATATAAAACCATCTACCTACAACCAACTGATCTTTGACAAAGCAGACAACAACATACATTGGGAAAAAGAAGCCCTATTCAATAAATGGTGCTGGGAGAACTGGATAACCACATGCAGAAGAATGAAACAGGACCCCTGCCTCTCAACTCTCACAGAAATTAATTCAAGACGCATAAAAGATTTAGATATAAGGCATGAAACCATAAAAAATCTAGAGGAAATGTAGGCAAAACTCTTCTAGATATCAGCCCAGGCAAAGAATTTATGACTAAGACCCCAATGGCAATTACTGCAACAACTAAAATTAATCAATGGAACTTGATTAAACTAAAGAGCTTTAGCACAGATAAGGAAATAATCAACAGAACAAATAGACAACCTACAGAATGGGAGAAAACATTTGCAAACCACACATCCAATAACGGGCTAATAATCAGAATCTACGAAGAACTCAAGCAAATGAGCAAGAAAAAAACAAATAACCCTATTAAAAAGTGGACAAAAGATATGAACAGAAGCTTCTCAAAAGAAGAAAGACAAACAGCCAACAAACATATGAAAAAATGCTCAATGTCACTAATCATAAGGGAAATGCAAATTAAAACCACAATGAGATACCACCTTGCCCCAGTTAGAATGGCTTTTATTAAAAAGTCTGAGAACAACAGTTCCTGGCATGGATGCAGAGAGAAAGGAATGCTTATACACTGTTGGTGGGACTACAAATTAGTACAACCCTTATGGAAAACAGTATGGAGATTTCTCAAAGAACTAAAAGTAGACCTACCATTCAATTCAGCAGTCCCACTGTTCGGTATCTACCCAAAGGAAAAGAAGACTTTTCATCAAAAAGTCACCTGCACTTGAATGTTTATTGCAGCACAATTCACAACTGCAAAGATGTGAAATCAAACCCAAGTGTCCATCAATTCATGAATGGATTAATGTGGTATATGTACACTATTGAGTACTACTCAGCCATAAAAAAGATGAAATAATGCCTTTTGCAACAATCTGGATGGAACTTGAGACCATTCTAAGTATCTCAACAATGGAAAAATGAACACCACATGTACTCACTTTTAAATTGGAACTAACTGAAGAGCACACAACTGTACAGAGGGAAGTAAAACTCAGTGCAAATTAACCAGGAGGGAAGGGAAGAAGGGGAGGGGAATAAACCAATCTAATGGGCAATATGAAAACTATTTGGCTGATGGGCATATCTGTAGCCAGGACTCAAACATTACAATAACAATCTATGTAACCTAAAACATTTGTACTCCCTTAATATTTTGAAATTTAAAAGATTGTTATTATATAGTTCTAAATAATGCTGTCATCTTGTTAATAAATCATAGGAGTCTGGAGTAAAAACAAAAAGTTTCTTTGCTTTTCCTGCATGATATTATTGAAGCTGTTTGTTTCCAATATGCTTTTTAATGACATCAATCAAAGAAGAACAATTTCTCATAACTGGATTAACACTCCATGTTCCCTTCCTTGAAATAATTCACAGCCACTTATTTAATAAAATGGCAGGACCAGTTAGTTAAGTACTGGAAAATTTGCTGAGTTCACCACTACACTTACAGCAAAGGGTTTATTGTGGGCAGCAAATGAGTAGATACTTGTTTTCTCTTCTGCTTCACATTCACCCTCCTTTGTTTTTCCACTCTCAAATTGTCATTTAGCAAAGATAAACATTCCCTCAATTTGGAGCCAACTCTTCAAATCTAGTCATCCTAAGAACATTCAACAGTGCTGTTATTTACTAACTAGTTATGTTCTATGCATTGCACTTTTACACTTGACAATCTTTTGATTGCAGTACATTATGGGAATGATACCAAATGTTTACACGTGAAAATGATTCTCTGTCTAAACTGGTGCGAGTACTAAATACCATTTCCATCCAGAGTGATTTTAGTCATGCTACTCAGCTAAAGCAGGGATCAGAAATGCGAATCCAGAGCATGCTATGAGTTAGCAAAAATGTCTCATACATTAAGGTAAAGTAATGATATAATCATAAAAAAAATTTCCAACTGAAATTTTATACAGCTCTGCTTAGATTAGCTCCTGATAGAGATAGGAAGGATATAGTCATTTCCTCTATAATTGTAACTTTTGGAAATTTTTTCAGGAGCATGTTTTTGCAATTCGCAAAAGAATTTGTCAAATATATTCACCTACTATATATATGAATATATATCTATGCCTTCCTGGGACATTTATAATGTCACTTGTAACCTTTAAGTAGCAATGGAATTTCACTGGACTCTTCAAAATAACTTTAGATTTATGCCCATCTGATGCAATAAATGTCTATGTTCCAGAAGCACATGGTGATATTTATGTAAAGGGAACCCTAAAGTGAGTCATTATGTATAACATGTTGGGATACTTGCTTCTTTGAGCAGATGATGAGTTACATGTTTTGTCCATAAGTACAGATTTGTTTCTAGTTAGTGTTAACTTGCTTTCCTAAGACTTTTTCTGAAAGTAAAATATAGGCAGCTCTTAAATGAACACAAGTGTGAATGAGAGACACACATTAACAGACAATTATTTACATTAGTGTCTGCAGTTTAAAAAGTATTGGCAATTGCACTGGACTATTTAGGAAAAAATATTCATATCAAGAAAAAGAGATGGCTCCTTTCCCTCTGTATTGATTTTGGTTGCTGCTATACAACCACTGCTTGCTCTTAACTCTCACAGGCAATTCATGACATTTATTCTACATGTTAATGTTTTTATTTTTAACCTCATTCTTAATCAATTTAAATATATTTCTAATGCTATCTCCAAAAATAAGCCTTTACTTGAAAAGAATCATGATTCCATGTTGTTGGCCCTTTCTGACATACTTGATTATTTGTGCAGAGGTCCAGTAACTTGATATTTCTTTCTCAAATTTCTCTTCCTTTTCAGTAGCAAAGTCATCTCAGATATATCCTCATAATTATTTTACCATGTTTAAGGAAAAAAAAATTGGTATCCCTTTTCTACAAATATTACTCAATATAACTTTGGACAGGCTTTCACAGTGGTTCTAACACTAGTTTCTTTCAAGTTTGAAAGAAAAATATTTTCCTTTAATTGCTCTCAGTTGGATTTTGTAGAGCTGACTTTCTGGAAATTTTCAGGTAAAATTCTATGCATGTGCTAAAACAGGGGAACAATTTCTGACATGTTGATTTAGTTTGGTTTATGCACTATTAACTCACAAAGCAGCATATTCATTTTAGCAAGCTTTTTTTTTTTTTTAATAAGGAGTTAGAAAAGCTAGTGAACTGATGATTTCAAGGCAAGGCATAGGATTTTAATTTTTTATTTTCAAGCAGAGATCCTTAACTTCCATATTTCTTAGAGATTAATTTTTACATTTTTGTAATACAGTCTTCTCTTAGAAGCCAGGGAGCTCTTTTCATATATAAAACTTAAAAGTTAATTTTCATTTGAGTATTTTGAAGACATCCTGAAATTAGTGGAATTCCTTGAGTACTTATATGTTTAATTTCATTATATACTTTAATTGCACTGGAAAATTTCTGAATTTTTTTTTTTTTTTGCTTCTCAAGTAGACTGCAATCATTTGACAGTGTCTTCTACACTATTGCTGTTTAGTTCCTACTTCGCTCTCTGCTCTGTATTTTCTTTTGGAGGCTAAATAGGCATATCAAATCTGATAAGCCCAAATCTGAAATCTTTGATTCCCAATTCTATTCCTAAAGCCTGGTCCTCTTTTTCCATCTTAGTGAAAGGCTATTTCATCCTTCCAATTTTTGGGCTAAGAAATCTCAGACTCATCCTTGACCTTCTCTGTCTTTCACATACTACGTTTAATCTATCAACATTATTTATAAGCTCATCCTTGAAAACCTATTCAGTATCTTACCACTTCTCTCCACGTCCACTGGTGCAACTATACCTCATGAACAAATCAGCATCTTCCCTCACCTAGACTACTGCAATAGTCTTCTCGCCGGTATTTTGCTGTTGTCTTTGTGCAACTAGCTTATTCTCAGTACAGCAGCTGGAGTAATCCTTCTGGGAAGTGGTAGATCCCATCACTGTCCTGTGCCACACCATCCAATGCTTACCATCTCTTGCATCTCTACAAAGGCTGGCATAATTCCCCCAACCTGCTCATCCCTCCTCACCCCTCTGAACTCATTTTCCATCCTGCCCACTTGGCCGGCTCCAGCTGCAGTGGCCTCCCCACTGTCATTCCCACAGACCAAGTATGCTCTGTCTCAGGATCTTGGATTTCCTCTTCCCCTCTGTCTGTAATGCTGTACTCCCGCACGTCCTCTGGGTCTCTTCACAAATGTCGTCTCATCAGAGAGAACTTCCCCACTGTCCTATGTAAATAGCACCCTTCCAACATCAATCTCTAAACCTTATCCTGCTTTATTTTTTCTTGGATTGCACTTATTATTATCTGATTTGTTATGCATTTCTTAAATTTTTTCGAGTTTTTCTACCTCTACTAGATTGTAAATTCCACAAAACAGACTTTGTTTTGTTCACTTTGTACCCCAGTGACTGGCACATAGTAGGCTCACGACAAATACCAATTGAAGGGATGCATGAATGAATTGCACAGTCCTCATACAAGTGAATGCCATCTGGGTGTTACAACACACATGTGGGGTTGAAATATTCACGTAAAAAGTAAAAGCATTTGAACAATTATTAGTCACAGTCTTGTTTGTCTTTATAATAACCTCATTTTCTGAGAATATTTTAATATAGGTTGGGGATATATGGAATCATCAAATTCTTGGTTAAATAGTGCTTACTTTAATTTCTAAAACAAAAATACTGTGTTCAACATTATTCTGCTAAAAGCTTTATGTTCATCAGCATCATCATCGACTCTTAGTTATTATTCACCTGCTGTGATTCCATCGTTTGTCAATAGTATTGGTCTAGTATCTTAAACTTTGTTTATAAGAGAAAGAAAATGTGTGCCAAGATATCGGTAATGATGAGAATTATTACCAAACACTATAATTTTATTTGTCCAGAGCTGACTCTGAAATATTCCTGTGGTGCTGTTTTACCTACCAGCATGTCATTCTTGATGCTTTTGATTTTAATAATAATTGACTTTATTTATTTCCAAGTGGTAAGATTGCAGTTAAGAAATTGGTTGAACATTTGATCATCTATCAACCTGATGAAAGTGTTTAGGGCCTCACAATAAAGTGAATTTGTGAAAGAACCTTCAGCTTTATTTTTCACAGTAAAAGCACTGTTTTACTATTTGTTTATATTTCTTTCTTGGTTTCTGCTGGGAATGTGTTCTTGTTCATAGTCACTTCACAATTAATCCTTTAATCTCTTTGCCTCCTGACCACTCAAATATTTAATCTTATGATAATAATTTAAAATTCAGAGTTTTACATGAAGACTCACAAAAGAACAGTGGTCTGTTTTTCATTTCCAAGTTTCCAGGTTGTACAAATTGGGCAAAGTTGTTTCTAAAGTTAATACTGTGCCCACGAGTGCCTGTTTTCCACTCAAGCTAAAAAAAGCTATGCATCAAGGAAGAGTTCACCATAATAACATTAAAATTAAAGTAATGAGCCTAAAATTCTGTTAGCAACAGCAATGTGAGTTATTTACAATATAGCCACTAATAGGCCTGGTTTAGCTTTCTTTTTGCCTCAAAACTCCTTCTTTAACATTTATGTTTAAATATCATATCCAGAAACAAATTATTTATATTAAGTATAATAATTCTTAGGCATCTATAAATTTCAGTTTTCTGTAAAATTTCTTTATTAAAAAAGTGCATACATGAGATCTCAAACAAATATGCCACCTCAAGCAAAACATCCCATTGCCTAGAGTAAGACTTTTCTTACTTGGGTAAGCAAATATAAAATGTCTACTTTTTGTACCGAAAAGACTTCAAACACATTAACATAGGCTTAATTGCAGAATACAAAAGACTATTTCATGTACTATAAATATTACCTATACAATTCTAAAACAAGATTAAAATTTGACATGTTAAAGTATAGGCACCCTTCTTTAGGCATAATTAACTTCTACTCAGGACAGTCTAATTGGGTTTATAATTATTCATTTACAAAGAAGTGAATAATTTCTTACTAGTATCTATTATATGATCTGTTCCAAAGCTAGAAACAAATATATTTATTATACATTTGAAGTCTAAAGTTGCTTGAGGCAGTGATAGGAATTTTATAATTACTGAATATTTTTTACTCTTGGAGACTAGAAACATTTTCCTACCCTCCAGCTCCAGCTCCTCTCAGACCATCAAATGCTAACAACTTTTATTACTCTGTCTCACCTATGCATCAGTTTATCAAAGGAATAATACCTACTTTTTAAAAATGATTTCTTGAGATCAGTCTAGGCTGGTGAAAAATATTTACTAAACCTTCTCTGCCTTTGTAAATGGTTGAGAGGTACTGCAGAACACACACCTAGTGGTCATGACATTTGATTCAGATCAGCAAGCCCTTTTGGATGAATTTTAAACAAGTCAGGACCTTGATCTCCAGGTCAATTTCAGTACTTTCCATATTTTCTGTAGGTGAAGAATGATCAGTTTTCCATCCCAAATAGTGTTCTGAAACCTGAGTAGAATTTGGAATTAAATAAGCAATTGTATGTAGCTAGTTACCAACTGAGACCTACTCATGGCAACCACCCGAACATGTTATATACATCAACTAATTTTAGTCATTTTATTGAGGAGCATCAATAGTAATATAGAAATATGAAGTGGTTTTATCTTTTCCCAATGACTGCCCTAACTGCATAGTCCTTCCATGGTAGACGGGTTGATCGTTGACCATCCGTAGAGAACACGTCCATCTTGACATCCTAGCCCAGGATCAAAACACAATCCACTGCACAATTACTTTAATCACTTTTTATTATTATTAAAAAAATAAAACACCATTGTTTTCCTGCTCATACTCACGCCCCCCAGCAGATTAAACTCTAATAACTTGGAGGTTTGGAAATGTGTGTCTGGTGGGGGTTGAGGATAAGGGGGTAAATGTTCTGATTTCCAGATCTCTACCTCACACCTTAGCTAGTGTATGCCTTTCTAGAAAAGTGAGAGTTGGGTGGACGGGTGAAAGAGGCAGGCTTCTTGGATGATGGCCCATGGCAACACGGGTCAGTGCAAACTCCTCAACTTACTCATTTTCTATGGACTTGATGTTAACTTGAAGAGTCCTGTAGGTGAAAGTCTTACTCCCATGTAGCTCACCTGGACATTGGTGGTGCTTTGGGAAATGAAACCACACAGTTTAGCCCATCTGGCAGCCTCATACTGCATTCTTCTGAAAAAATGCACATCTATGACCCACACTCCTACAGTCCCCTGTAAACCCCTAGTTCCATGTATTATCCAGCCTCCTGGTGACTTCTCAGACCAGACACTGAAAGGGTATTGTCTTTCTCTCTTTCCTCTCTCAGCCTGAAAATCCCAGCAAAACCTCCATCTCTAGTATTCTTTACCCCTGCTTTGGTAGCACAGAGAGTCGGAAGTCTGATGATTAAATAGACTTGTTTCCAACCAGGAAACAAAATGTAAGTCCCTCATTCTACAGACATCCCAAACTTATAAGGGATTCTCCTTGGGCCTCCTACATTGGTTTTCAGAAGGAAAAGCAGGCCACCCACCCACATGGGAGATAGGCAGATGGAACAGGTTCTTTTATAAAATTTTCTACAATGTTTGATTCTTAATCTTCATCTTATATCAATGAGGCTTGTTGGTGGCCAAAATAGTATCAGCAAGAGGGTTGCCTTAACAGTTGGAAATTCTCTGGGCATAAATTACTTAGCTATGGGTCTTACTCATTAATTTTGATATTTTTTTTACTCTAATTGGATTTTCACAAGTTTAGTATTTTTTTACTCTAATTGGATTTTCACAAGTTTAGTATTCACAAGTCAGTATATTTTAAAGAAAAAAATATGTATGGTTTTTTAGGTAAGTTGGACCTGGATTTCAATCTCTATTCTGCCATCTTTTAGCTGTATTAATCTTCGGAAAGCTTGTCAATCAGTCTGAGCTTCAATTTCCACAGCTGTAAGATGTAAATATAACTTTTTCATAGATTGTCGAAATAATTAGACATTGCATATCTTATGTAAATAACTTAGAATGATATATGGCAAATAAGAAACATTTAGTAAAGTTATTTTCTCCACTTGGAGGTTAGGAAACTGATGCTCATAGAGATTACAAAATTTTCTAAAGATACTGAAAGTAGCAAAGACAGTATTTGGACTCAAGATATGTCTGATGCTAAAGCCTATGTATTTTCCACTGCTACCTGCCACCACGACATTTGCTACTTAGAAAGAAAAATTAATCAGCTGACTTATTTTTCTTAGATGTACAAAAGCAACTTCTAATTTAAAATGAAAGTTTTAAAATTTATTTCTAAGGAGGATTTATGATATTTTTCACATGTGCAATGCTGTAATCCAAATTAGCAGAGAAAAATATGGCAAAGGAAAAACAGGATCAGTATAAAATGAAATCAGCGATGAGGCAAAAATCCACAAAATAAATGCTATGTGGCCTATCTCCTCAATAATGGTGAGTTACTAAGAAAACTCCCAGGCTAACTCACAATCAATTACAAAACTCAGAATCCACAAGATAAACACCATTTTTTAGGTTGCACACAACACTGTATTGCTCCTCAGATCTGAAAGTCCCTCTCTCAAGGGTAAGAAGAAGATGCCAAGCAAGGGATTAATAATGTGCCCACCTGCATCCTTACCTAAAATCCATGGACCAACCTTAGGTTTCAAGGGAGGTCTATGAATCCCTGAAATTGTGTGCAATATTTTGTATGAGAGTGCCTATGTATAAAGTGTTGGGCATTCAAACTGTTTTCATTAGAACACTAAAAATCAAACAAACAAGCAAAAGCAGTGGGGACAGTGGGCAATCTTGTCTGGTTCCAAATCTAAGTGGGAATGGTTCAATTTTTCCCCATTCAGTATAATATTGGCTGTGGGTTTCTCATATATGGCCTTGATAATTTTAAGGTATGTCTCGTCTATGCCTATTTTGCTAAGAGTTTTTATCATAAAGGTGTGCTGGACTTTGTCAAATGCTTTTTTTGCATCTATTGAGAGAATCATATGGTCTTTGTTCTTGCTTTTATTTATGAGGTGAATTGCATTTACAGATTTACATATGTTGAACCAGCCTTGCATCTCTGGTATAAAGTCCACCTGGTCATGGTGAATTATTTTTTTGATGTGCTGTTGGATTCGATTTGCCAACATTTTGTTGAGGATTTTTGCACCAATATTCATGAGGGATATTGGTCTGTAGTTTTCTTTTTTTGTTGTCTCCTTTCCTGGTTTTGGTATTAAGGTGATGTTGGCTTCGTGGAATGAGTTAGGGAGGATACCATCTTCCTCAATGTTGCGGAATAATTTCTGTAGTATAGGTATGAGTTTTTCTTTGTATGTTTGGTAGAACTTGGAAGTATAGCCATTTGGTCTGGGACTTTTCCTTTTTGGAAGGTTTTTAATTACTGCTCCAATTTCTGTGCTTAATATTGGCAAAAGCAAATAGAGAAGGCAGAGCAAAAAGTCCACAAAAATCCTTTGATCCACAGTACTGGATACATGTTCGGTGAGAAATTCCCCTGTAGAGTCTGTTTTTTTCTTACCCTAATAAAGATATTGTATAGCACTGACTGAGGTGAAAGATTCTGGAAAATACTTAGAGAACAACTCTTTTATGTTATGAATTAAAAGATCTGTGTAGTTAAAAAGTCACAGGGACTTGGGCTAGTATCCTTTACAAAAAATACAGGGCTACTGGAAGGTCATCTCAATGTCAGCAGAAACTCACTGCAATTAGATATATCTTCGGAATTTTTAGAAATTCTCATAAGGACAGGAGTTGGCAGCATCTCTAAAACCTAGATTTATTCACACTAATTTGATCATTATCTGTCATTACAAATTTGAGGGCACAGATCCAGACTTAAGGGGCAAAAACTTTGCCAAAAGCAGCTTATGCCACAAACCTCACTGTATAGAAAATAAAACAGCTTCAATAATTATTCATAAATTATTTCCATGTTATACTTCTACTAAAAATTTATTGGAAAATTTATTTTTGTCTCATAAAAGCTACTCTTTTATATGCTTTAAAATCTGAGATTGTTTTGAATAGCAAAAGCTTTAAAATGTGTGTTTATATAAAAAAATCTAATTATTATAATCATTCTGCTTATCTTTTACCATTTAAGTCCAAACTCATTTCCAGATACAAATTCTTGTATTATAGGCATCAAATTTTATTTTTTATCTATAATACAGATGTTACAACATTGTATGTCTTAATGAAAAAAGATCTTCAAGAAAGCAGTTCAGCTTAACTTTTAATCTTATGATGATATTCTTTTCTAGATAAACTGGAAAAATTAAAGACTTTTTTAAACTGGAAATTCAGAAATGAATTTAGCTCCTCCAAATACCAGAACTGTATTAAAACTACTCTTAAATTCAGGTGCTTCACCTGAGTTTTTTTCTTTTTACTTTGTTAGCTGTAAAGAATGACTTAAACTCATTTTAGTTTTAGAGAGTAATCAGCTATACTAAAGATCTCTAAGGAAAAATACATTGAAAGGTATAATCTGCCAACCTTTTAAATTTTGAAAAAAAATAATAGAATTATACATTTCCTCAATGGGAGACATGACTCAATACTAACATTGTAAAGATGAGGAAAAAGAAGTTAAAAATGTTACTGAACTCATTATACTGGCTAAACTATTGCCTACTATAAGGGTGGTAGAATATTTCTGATATGTCATTGCAAAAAGCAATTCAACCTTTAATAGTTAGGCAGGGTGTGGTGGCTCACGCCTGTAATCCTAGCACTCTGGGAGAATTGCTTGAGGTCAGGAGTTCGAGACCAGCCTGAGCAAGAACGAGACCCTGTCTCTACTAAAAATAGAAAGAATTAGCCAGGTGTGGTGGCATGCACCTGTAGTCCCAGCTACTGGAGAGGTTGAGGCAAGGGGATCACTTAAGCCCAGGAGTTGGAGGTTGGTGTGAGCTAGGCTGACGCCACGGCACTCTAACCTGGGCAAGAGAGCGAGCCTCTGTCTCAAAAAAACAAAACAAAACAAAAAAACCTTTAGTAGTTAAATTAGCTAATATTGGTTACTGGAGCCGCTCCCACATACCCCAATAACACAATTCATTCTGACTGGCAATTGCCACCCATTCAGCAGTATCTTCCAGACACCTTATTGCAGGAAATCATGAAATTATATAACATTAGAAGTTGACTTTTTATTATTTAATCCTATCCCCTTACATTAGGTGAAAGACTCCAGAAAATACTTAGAGAACAATTCTTTTTATGTTATGAATTAAAAGTAAATCTTTATAGTTAAAAAGTCACAGGGACACGCATTGGTATCCTTTACAAAGAATATGTGGCTACTGGAAGTTCGTCTCAATTTCAGCTTAAAAGTTGATTAAGAAAGTTGAAAATAAAATACGAACCGGATTAGCATCAGATCTGGTATTTATCTGTCCTCCTGATAATCATTAGTCACATGACTTTTAGAATGTGACTTCATCTTTTGAGTCTCTGTTTCTAAATTTGGAATAATAATGTTTTTCTTACTAAACTTGAGAAATAGTATAAGGATCAAATGAGGTGTTATGTATGGTAGTGCTTTCTAAGTGTTGAGATCTTTGTTTTATGAATGACGGAGCTATCTAGATGCCCTTGCACAGCAAACAGTCTGCACATACATGTGCCAGGAAGGGAACTCAATTAGGGCACATGCTCTGCTGCACTCTGGGGGACTCAGGAAGACAATATTTGTCTGTCAGCCTTGGTCGGGTCACTCCCAGCAACCCAGTAGTGATGTCACCACTCTTGAATGGCTCAGGAGGAAAATTCCAACAAGACAAGAAAGAGATGGAAAATCTTCACCTTAATTAGGATTTGGCCAAAGAGGGTTGAAGAATTATCCTATCCTTTTGTCTCTCCAGAACTCAGAAAGCCTAGAAGCTACTTCCCCCAGAATCCCTTTTCGGCAGGGTACAAGTTTAAGTCCCACAACTGAAAGGTATCATACAATATTTAGAAGATGAAGGAGAATCAAAGGCATTTTGCTTTGGCAGCAACAGGCCAATTTACAGGCAAAACTATAGACATGCTGTTTTCCCATTGGCATCACATGTCCTGTGAATCATCTGCTTCAGGGCTGCAAGAAGCTCGTATGTCTGAGTGGTGTCCTGAAACTCCTATCATTTTCTTTGCCAATGTCTACAACTTCCAGCTTTTCTGAAAGTTAGTGATGCCTTTCCTGAGCTTTGTTTTCCTGGCTTTTCTAATGCTTTTGTATGTATATAATTTCTTTCTAAAATCTCTTCCTATTTTCCCTACAAAACCTGATACAGTATCTCATTTGCTTAGATATTAATATGTACAAGAATTTCTTTGTCAATTACATAATTGCTACATAACACACCAAAAACTTAGTGGCTTAAAAAAACAATAAAATTAAACTAGAAATCAATTAGAGAAAGATACCTAGAAAATCCCCAAATATTTGGAAGCCAAATAACACACTTCCAAATAATCCATGAAGAGACTGAAATAGAAATCAGAAAGTATTTTTATCTAAATAAAAATAAAAACACAACGTATAATAATTTGTTGAATGCAAACAAAGCACTACTTAGAAATTTATGGAACTAAATGCCTGTATTAGAAAGAAGGAAGATTTGAAACCAATGACTTCAGCTTTCATTTTAAAATAATAGAAAGAGAAAAGCAAATTAAATCCAAAGTAAGTTGGAGAGTAAATTAAAGAGGGGAATCAATAAAATAGAAGGCATAAAAACGATAGAAAAAATTACTAAAACAAAAAAGCTGGCTCTTTGAGAAGATCGATGAAGTTGATAAATGTGCAGCCAAAATGGCCAGGAACAAAGTAAAAAAGACACAAATAAACAACATCAGGAATGTCAGAGGTGGTATAACTACAGCTGAAATTCACTGATAGACATAAAATACCAAAGCTCATCAAGATGACATAGTTAAGCTAAATGGCCCTACGTTTATTAAAGATATTGGATTTATATTTAAAAATCTCCACACAAAGAAATATCAAGGTCTGCATGGTTTCACAGATGAATTCTACCACACATTTAAGGAAGAAATAATCCTAACTCTACACAATGTTTTCCAAAATATTCATGAGGAGAGAATACTCACAGCTCATCCCACAAGATCAACATTTCTCTAGTATCAAACACAATATAAGAAAAGAAAGCGCTGGGTCCACATACCTCATAAAAACAGATGCTAAGTTCTTAACATTTTAACAACTCCATTACAATGGTTTATAAAAAGGATAAAACATGTTGATCAAGTGAGATTTATCACAGGAACACAAGCTTACCATTAAAAAATCAATCACTGTAATTCACCATATTCACTGACCTCAACCTCTCCTCAAAATACTATTACCTCATTAAAGGCAGGAAAAGCATTTGATAAGTCTATCAGCAAACAAGAAATAGAAGGAATTTCCTCAATGTTAAGAGAGAAAGACTGAATATTTTACCAGGAACAAGGCAAACATGTCTACTTCTATTTCCATTCTACATTGTACTAGAGATTTTATTCAGTGCAATAAAGTAATAAAAATATATAAAAGCATCCCGTTTGAAAATGACAAAGTAAAACTGCATTTATAGACAATCTGTTGGTTATGTAGAAAATACCAATGAATCTATGAGAATAATAGTGAGATTAGCAAGGTTGCATGATAAAAGGTTAATATATAAATATTCATTGCTTTTTGATGTACTAATAATAAGCAAACTGAAATTAAAATTTAAAATGTCATTTAAAACCAAAATTTTAATTTCAATCATAATTTATCAAATTATGAAATTCTTGGGGAGAAATCTGTCATAAAAATATGCAAGACCTATAGAATGAAACCCATAAAACATTACTGAAAGTTGTCTTAGTCAGTTCTGCTTACTGTAACAAAATACCACAGGATGGGTGACATTTTCTCACAGTCTGGAGGCTGGGAAGTCCGGGATCAAGATGCTGTTTGATTCAGCTCGTGGTTTGTTAGCCCTCTTTATATGATTGGAACACAACCACCTTCCTCCTCACATGGGGAAGAGAAAGAGGGGTCTGATCTCTTTCTTTTCCTAGAAGGACACTAATCCCATCATGAAGTCTCTACCTTCATGATCTCATCTAAACCTAGTTATCTCCCAAAGGCCCCACATCCAAATAAGATCATCATGGGGACTGGGGTTTCAATGTACGAATTTTGAAAGAAGACAAACATTCATTTCATAGCAAGAGTTAAAAGCGAAGCAAAATGAAACAACTAAAATTCTTGTTTTGGATTGGAAAGCTCAATATTATTAAGATATCAATTCTCCCTTTAAATCTATAGATTAATCTCTACCCATACTCTAAAAAATATGAATGCCTTTTATTTTTATAGAAATCAACATGCCAATTATAAAATTCAATACAGAAGCAAATGTAGTGTATAAAATCCATAACAACGACTTTGAAAAAGAACAAATTTAGAGAGTTAAAACCTAATTTCAAGATTTATTATAAGGTTACTAATTAAGACAGTGTGCTATTGGCGTAAAATGAAAAAATAGATCAACAGGTCCAGAAATAGACCCACACATATATGGCCAATTGATTTTTGACAAAGGTGACAAAGCAATTCATTGGGGAAAGGATAACCTTTTTCAGGAATATTGCTAAAAGCAAATAGAGGAAAAATATTTTCGACCTTGGCTTAGAAAATTTTTTTTAGATCCAACAGTAAAAGCATAATTCATAAAAGAAAAAATGATAAACTGAATTTTACCCCAAAATAGAACCCTTTGAAGGACACTGTTAAAGAAATGAAAACGACAAGTCACAGAGTGGAAGAAAATATTTGCAAATTATGTATCTGGTAATAGATTTGTATTTAAAATATACAAAGAATTCTCAAAACTCAATAGGAAAGCCAACCACCCAAATTGACTAATTAATGATATCATCAGTCATTATGGCAATGCAAATTAAAGCCACACTGTTACACATATGTTAGAATGTCCAAAATTTTAAAAACTGACTGTATCAGTCATTGGCAACGATATGGAGAATTGGAATTCTTACACACTACTGGTAAGAAGGTAGATTGGTACAGCCTTTTCTGAAAACAGTGTGGCAGTTCTTAAAAAGTTAAAGTCAAACATACATCTAGCATATCACCCAGGCATCTCACTCATAGTTATTTTCCTGAGAAAAATGAAGCATATGTCTGGACAAAAGTTGTACATAAATGTCCAGAACCACTTTAAGAGTAATAGTTGAAAACTGAAAATAACACAAATATATCTGAACAGGTAAATGCATAAATGAGTTGTGGTATATCTGCATGATGGAAGCTAGTCAGTAATACGAAGATGTGAGCTACTGATACACACAACATGGACAGATTTAAAAATAACTAAACTAGGTGAAAAAAGCCAGTCCTCCCCCCCCCCCAAAAAATACATACTCTGTGATTTCACTTATACAAAGCTCTAGAAAATGTTAACTAAATGATAGTACCAGGAAGTAGATCAGTGGTTTATCCAGGAGAGGGGTATGATGTGTTGGGGGGGGGTGCAGGAAGGAGAGATTACAAAGGAACATCAGGAAACATGGGGCGGGGGGATGGATATGCTTATTATCTTGATTGTGGTAATGAATTCATGACTGTATCCTCATGTTTAAACTCACAAATTATACCCTTTACATAGGTGAAATTTATTGTGTGTTCCTTATACCTCAATAATGCTGTAGAACAACTCAACAGCAACAATATTTACTTGTTCATGAAGCTGGTACAAAGTCTGGGCTCAGCTGGGCTGATGTCTCCGCATCCTCCTGGTACCAGGTGGGCCCACTCTTTGCTTGAATTAACAGGCATCAGCTGGAGTCTTGACTGGGCTGGGGGAGCCAAGACAGCCTCACTCACATGTGTGGTGCCTCAGCTGTGACGGCTAGAATAAGGGGGTGGGGGGGCTGGCCGGGCCTCTGCTTCTCTTCATGGTCTTTCATCTCCACGATTCTCTCTCACCCTCAACAGACTTGCTCAGGCTTCCTTATACAGAGTCTCAGGCCCCAAATAGAGTGAAAGTAGGTGCTGAAAGTCACAGAAGTATATTAGCATATGTCATCAACAAAATTCACCATTAATTCAGTGACTGATATTTAAGGTTGGCAATTCCCATGGACTCTAAGAATGAATCAGTATGTATATTGGTGAGTGGCTGAAAATTGCCAGTGAAGCAGGTGTGAGAAAATAAGAAAAATCTTTTAAAATTTTTCCTTTAGCTTCTCCACTTATTATCTTTGGGTAATTATTGTCTGCTCTTTATTACCGAAAATTGGCAGCAACATGCGAAAACGCTGATATTGGTGTGGATGGAATAATTACCAGGGAGGAAAAAGTTCCTGCTAAGGTGATAGAAACACGTGCAGCTTTTGCTCTTGTACCACTTCCCCTGCCACATTTCAGGGTTGGAATTTATTTCTCCCTAAGGGTTTAAAGATGAAATCCTGATCATAAAATTTGCCTGATATTGAGCAAAAATAAGTTACAGTAATTGAGGCTTTCAGATTAGATTCAGAAACAGAATCCATTGATATGTTCTCTACTAGAGATTCACTTAAAAACACCCTAACATGGTGAAAATAAAAGAAGTCGACAATGGCGGAGAATGCTGTATGGTTACCAAAACCTATTCCCTGTTCCTCCTGGGGCTGGATGTAAGACACTTTCTATATCCCTTGTACTTAGGGATACCACATATTCATGTGACTAAATTCTGGAAATTGCAGTATAAATTGAAATGTTGTGTCACTTCTGGGCAAAATAAGAAGAGGTATACTTTTCCCACGCTCTGTTTTGCTACACATCAACTGAATGAAGAGATCTCTGAAGAGAGCGGAAACATATGTTGGAAGGAACCTGGGTTCCTAAATAACAAAATAGAAGCCTGCTCAACCAGAAACATGCATGTTGGATGATGATGTGAACAGGAAGTTAATTTTTATTGTGTAAAGCCTCTAAGAATTCAAGACGTATCTATTGCAGCAGTTAACTAAACCAGAATTAAGCTGACACAGGGCAGTCAGGACAGAGATGGAGAAATAACCATGCCCCAATGATACCATTGAGCTGCCGATTCTAACAATCTCTGAAACTCAAATTAACCCAAAACTTCCAGTACTGTGAACAAATAAATCTCCATTACTGTTTAAACAGCATGAGTTGAGTTTTCTGTTACTTTTAGCTGAAAGGTAATTTCATGAAGAATAAGACATAAAGCAATCAGTGGACACAGGTTACAAGGCTAAGCCAACTTACAAAGAACGAGGCAAAGAGATATATTTAACAGAATCCTGCAAGATGTACAGGGTCCCAGCAACAAAACAATAAAGCCAATTTGATACTGACCTGCTAAACTATGAATGTATGGATCTTTGTAGTTTATATGTGCCTTGGCCCAAATCATCCAATAGGCTGGGTCAGAGCTGACCCTGTAGGTGGAGGTTACGTGACCCAAGTACACTGAGGCCAGCCTGTATCAGCAGGAAGCCAACTTCCACTATATGAGGAACATAAATCAAGCACTGTGTGGACTGTAGGTGACAGAAGTCTATTTCGAGCAGCTGAGAGGGACAGGATGTCCTTTTCAATGCCTGTTCCGCACTAGCAAAGAACTAACTTGCAGGTCCCTGCCAGCCCAGTCCTCTTTACCTCTTCTCCTTACCCTCTGCATATCCTTTCCTGTATCAGTAACTGTGAATATTCACTCACTCTCTCTGCTGTTCAATTCATGTTTTCTAATATATTTAATTTTTTCATTAGTACAATACTATATTTTAATATTTAATCCATTCTGTTATATACTAGAATGCATATATCTGTTTCCTCTATCATTTTGGCCTCTAGTCATGTTACTTATGAGAAACTATGTCCTTGCAATAAATCCTTCTCATTGTTAAAAATGTAATGGTACTGTTATAGC
The DNA here is from genome assembly GCA_963575035.1 of Avahi laniger. Taxonomy (NCBI): domain Eukaryota; kingdom Metazoa; phylum Chordata; class Mammalia; order Primates; family Indriidae; genus Avahi; species Avahi laniger. Next base: position 19,100 of record CAUYSK010058552.1, on the reverse strand, counting down.
AACATACTTTGTTAACAATGAAAACATCTTAAATATTTCAAGCAATACCTAAAATAATGCTTTTTTCATATTTGAAGAGAATGGGTTAACAGTAATAAAGACCATTACACAACTAAACAACATAATCTATTTGAGATAATTAGACTATACTCTAAGTACTATTCTAAAACCTAATAGAAGTGCCTTAACCTCTCCTTGGGTCTATTATTTTACCTGTAAATTATGATGAGTTTTATGGTTCTTAAAAAAATAGTTTGTGTTATCTGTGATTCTGATAGCTCAGTATATCTTTACAACTGGAGGTGATGAAGATGATAGCATTCAATTGTGGTTCTAAGGAAGAATGGAAAAGTATTCAAATTTAAACTTTTTCAGAATTAATCATGAATCATATTTGAATTTGAATGAGGAGATAAAATTATTTTCAAATGAGGAAAATATTTGAAGCTTAATAAAAGCAGAACTTCACAAAGTCATCTGAATTTGCTGAATATAAGTGTAGAAACAGAAATAGAGTTAAAATAATAGCCCAGACCATCTCTAATGGAATTGAAGAATATATTCTGAGGATTTATCAGTGACTAGTTCTGTTCTTGGACCTCTAATAACCAAGCAGACATTAAATGCAATCTCTCCCCTGAGGCTTCATAAAATTCAATAGTTTTATGAAGGGTTTAAGTGCTCTTGTTTGGAGAAAAAATCCATATAATCAAATGAAAAATTACACCAAACAAAAAAAGAATGGCTCATTTTTGACAAAGTAAAGGTTCCTCTGGGAACCTGAAGGGCTCATTTTTTTTTTTTTTTGGCAAAAATTATTTATCTTTCTGCACCTGCAGATTCTGAGTGCTGTGAGTCCAGCATGTTACCATGAATCAGGTGACCATTCCATCTGATACCTATGCAAAGAGATTAAATATAATCAGAAGGAAAATTTAAACATTGAAATGATTACGTGACAGTAAGTAGACTGTTTCAAATCCTATTACTGAAGAGGTAAATCCCTAAGGAACCCTTTATATTCATTTTGTAAATAATGGCAAAGAATATTTCATTTATATACATTTTTTTTGGATTGAAGGTCTAAAATCCTAGGCAGATGGCTGTATAAATTTTCAGTGGAAGAACCACATACTCTAGTATTCTCTAATGGATTTGAGCCAAACTGAATGTGATCTTGGTTAAAGGTCATTTCCAGTGGAGGAAATGTTAAAAATTAGTCTTAAGTAACAAAGAACAGCCCATTATTCAGCTCAACCAAATACAGGAAAATAATATTTTGTCCTTTTTTCTTATTATTGAATTTCTAGGTAAAGATTAAAAAAATATTTAGAACACTTTTCAAATATTAGCCTGATAAATAGAATTTTGATAGAGGAAAAAACTGGTGCATAATCTACATAAAACCTTCATCTACACTGATTCATGACCTTGTCCTCAACTAATACAACATGCAAAAAGCATTGTAAATCATATTGTTCTGTGATGAAATTGGTAAACTTCACTCATATTGAAGTTTTCCAATTTTTCCATACATAAAAGGAAGAATTAGAAGTCTTAAAAATAAACTACAAAAAGTAAAGCACCACTAAGGATTTTGGAATATATCACACTGCTAAATTCAGAGTTCCTCAATGAGATGGAGTATTTTACATTTTGTACAAGGCTCCTGTTATAGTCATTGTTTTCCTAAGATACTGGTCTTCCTGCTGTGAACAAACACTGTGTGGTCTAAAGAGTAGAGAAGGGTCACTGTTAAGGACAGTGGTACAGAATTGGCAGCATTCACTTTTTTGAAGGAAAGGATTACTGGATATTTGGTTAGATTGAAATCATGGTAGCACTTTTACCACTCTGAAGCAAACATTTATTTTCCCGTACCTTGAAATGAAGAAATAGCAAACTCTAATATTTTTCTTAGAAGGAAATAATAATTATCCCTATTTCTACTCTTATCATAGGCATCCTTTGAAGGAAAGCTCCCCAAAGCTGATCTGGCACTCACATGGAGGCCGCAATAGTCTTTGGCTGATATAAATGATCCAGCAGATCACCAGCATCAGACAAGATCACTCTGAGACCATGGTAAAGTAAGACAAAAACAAAACCATTTCATAATCATGGTTAAGCACAGGTACAAATGAGGTCACTGTAAAAACAAAAAATCATCAAAACTTCCCTCTCCATGCTGAGTGACTGACTTTTTAAAATTTCAAATCAGTTACAGGTTTAGCCTCATTCTTTTGGCTTCAGAGACACAATTTATTAAGATCCCCAGTTATGGAATTATTCCTTTCTGGCAATACCTAGTGCAGAGAAAACCCCTGCTTCCTTGAACTCTTTCTTCCTTGGTCTCTCTCAGAGCACCAACCACAGCCCAAATTCTGTAAGAAGTCCCTTCTATTATCATCTTACTGGGTGTTTTAGTGTGTTTGTGCTGCCATAACAAAATACCTGAGACTAGGTAGTTTATAAACTATAGAAGTGTATTTCTCACAGTTCTGGAGTCTAGGAAGTACAAATCAAGGAGCTGGCAGATTTGGCGTCTGGTGAAGTCTTCCCTCTGCTTCACAGATGGGGAAGGTGGAAGGGCAACAGGAACCTAGCTAGTTCCCTGGAGCCCTTTTATAAGGGTATTAAGCCATTCGTAAGGACACTGCCCTCATGACTTAATCACTTCCCAAAAGGTCCCACTTCTTAAAACCATTGCACTGGGGTTTAAGTTTCAACATGAATTTTGGAGGAGACACATTCGAACCATAGCACTAAAGCACCTACAGTTCCCTATGGTATAGGATCTCCCTTGCTGCAGCAAACATCAGTAAACCCACATTTTACTACAGGTGTGTTCTTGGTGGTCTTTGACTAAAGGGCATCCATTTTATGCCATTAATCTCAGTAATGTAATATATTTCACTTTTCAGGACAATATAATCTTTGATTAACCACATCCAATCTAAAGCGTTTGAAAAGCGGGTTCTCCGTGCAGATTAAAGATGCTAAATCCTCAAAGACTGTTATTATCTGGTTTACTTTTTTATCTAGCATCACTATATTTCTGGCCTATGATATGTAAACTAGTTCTCTTTGAACTGCTAACAGACAGCCTTCTCTTTGAACATCAGAAAATCGAATCCATTTTTCAAAAATGGTGCTAGAATTAACAAGTAAGGCATAGCTAAAAGGTAATGGAAAATAATCAAGAAGCTCCTCACTGTGTCATTTTAAAATATGCACATACTCAAGTGTAAGAACTATAATATTTTCAGATCTTTTTCATATTCAACTGGGGCCACAGTCTGATGATCAATGAATACAACTATTCACATTGTGTTATAAATATTTCATAAAGACTTGATTAATGTAAGGCCAGTTAACACAGAAATCAAGGGGGGTTTTGATACCGTTCTGTGGTATTAACTCCAAACAATATAGAGTACTCAAATCATGCCTGGCCAGTCACTCATGATCAATCCCACCTGGTTTCCAAATAATTATTCACAAAGAGCACAACAAAAAGAAGGATCAAATAATCCTTTAATTCATATCTGTACAGTGACCCGCTTTCTGGTAAAATATAGCCCAAATGAATGCCCTATACTTTACTCTATCGTATTAGCATCTCCTTTTCCTTTGCAGAAGCAAGGAATTTGCAGACTAGATCACCTGTATTCAAATTCCAGCTCTACCTCTTTTGGGCTATGTGACATTGGACAAGTAATTTAGCCTTTCTGTTACCTTTTCTCATGCATAAATTTAGGATAATAAAGTTACCCACCACCTCATAGGGCTTTTGTGAGGATTAAATAAGTAAATATATATAAAATACTTACAATAATGCTTGATATATATTAAATGCCATGTGTTAGATTTTATCATTATTAACAGAAATCTAAGAAAATAATGTTGACCTGGTGTGGAGTGAAGGTTGAGAACTGTCATCTCTCCCATACTCTTTTGGTTTTCAGAAGATGAGATTCTGAAGTGTATCAAGCCAATTCTGTTCTCATCCTCTCAACTGCTACTCCCCTAATACACGCAACCGCTTCTTTTGCACCTTCTTGGGAAAAGAGAGATGGGCAATTTTGTCTTTGCCTTGGAAATGCATCTGAACAGACATTAATTAGGTTATCTCCAAGGTTGCAGTAAATAATAGATTAAAAAGTCACTGCCTGATCTATCGGGAACTGCAAGGTATGCCCAGCCACATTTTTCAACCATGTTCACTAGAGGAGGTTTTTCATTTAGTACCACATGGTGACTTAGCTTGACTGCGATGCCAGTTAAAGAAAATGCCTCCGAACTGGAACGCTTCTCTTTACCGAGGATTCATAGAAAAATCAAATTTAAAATTAATTCCTTTTTCTGATTATAATAAAAAAGAAATTAAAATCTAATATTATTCTTCCTCCAATTTTTCTCATTCTCAGCAAACAGATTCTAACTCAGGGGACTTGGTAGAATTCTGTTTCCCAATAACCACTTCTAGAGTTAAACAACCAGCATCTGTCACATTTTCAAGGTTGGATTTATTCAACCCCATGTTTCACATTGTCCCAATTTTCAAAATCTGAAATGGTTAATGAAAAATATAATACTCTTACAAAACTGGTTCTCTACTCAAAAAATTCATGAGAAAAATGCAAGTTCTTACAAGAAATAATTTTAAACAAAATGAAAATATCAGTCAGGACTTCAAGTCTAACTGGCTTATATCAAAATATATAGTGTACTATTCCATGTACCTGGATGTAGGGGCTCAAACTGTGTCATTATGTCATTAATCCTCCCACCACCCCGCCCCTGCCCCCACCCCATGCCCACCTCCTGGGCTCTGCACTTTTCTGTGCACGGTTCATTCACAGGCAAATCTTTCAACTTTGTAGTTCCCAACACCTTCAAGTTTACATAATTCTTCAAGATAGCATTTCCAGCAGAAAGAGATATGCTCTGCCTAAGAGTTCAAAAAAAAATTAAAATAAAATCCTGAAATTTAGCCTCACTGGACTGATATATCACAATAGCATGTGCACATCAAAGCTCAGAGCAGAGAGAAAATGTTTTCTGTGAAAAGGGAAGGGCAGATAAAGGATAAAAGAGAAAACCTTCTTGCTTTAACATTGTTCAGGGTATCAATCTGTGCATACTGGTTGTCTGGAGTTCATAATTTAAACTCAATTTTGGGAGTAGATTCTGCTAAACAATTAATTTTACTGTCATGGCTTTTCACCATGCCCTGTAGAGGCCTTTTTAGCCCTCTGTTTTTGCCATGGAAACTTCACAATCTCTGCCCCCAGCAGCCCCGTAGGAATCAATACGACCTGTGCCTTGGATTTTTCTCCCAAAACTCATGGCAGCCAAAGCCCTTTGCTTACCCACTGTGCCGCTGCTGGCAGCATTTCTCAAGCCCATACGTCAGAAGTCAAATTTGAACCAATAACTTCTGTCATCTGTTAGTCCTCAAACATTGCCTGTTCTTTTCTTTTTAGAGACTTTCTTAAGACATCATAGTCCTTGCTCTCTCCTTATATTTGGCCATAGTGAGACCTGATTTCAACAAAGAATCAAATCATTTTCTTAGCTTCAACTAAGAAAGGGGAGGAAGGAAGAAAGAATGAAAAAGAAACCCACACATAAACTTTGAAAAGAAAATAAAAAGCTACAGACTCTGTGACTTCCAATTCCGTGTCACATACCAATTCCAGGAACCAACAATACAGATGCCAAAAATCTTTTTACACTTAATCTCTGTTAGAGATTTCTCTGGATCTGGCAACCTTGCTTAAGAAAAAAAGTTAAATAAATTTTTTTAAGTGTTTTATAGTGAGCGTAACCAGTCCCTAGCAAGAACGATTCCTTCTCATCTCCAGGGTCCCTGAAGAAGAACAAGAAAATAAATATTTATCTCTGGCCAAGATGTGATCCCTGTTTTTTTTGCTTTATGGTCCCAAATATGACTACTCTACAGCCAAAATGAATTGTTTTCCAAACAACAAATACCAGCTGTTGTATTTCCCACAAATCTTTGATGTCCTTATACAGCAATTTACTTCTGCATGCTGGCCCTTAGGTGGCGCCATACTTGAGATTGGGAAGGCAGGAAATGGGGTTGGCTTGGATGTTATTTTGATGGTATTGGAAAGTCTGAATCATGGTGTTTTGTGCAAGTGGCAAATGTTTCTGAGTGATTGTAACTTAGAGGGTGGCCAGTGTGAGAATGCTGAGTCCGAAAATGTATACTAAAGCTTTTCTTATGTTCCCTATGCCAGCCTGCATTTATCTTCCTTATGCCATTTGTCTTACCTGTACCTGCATGTATGTTACCTCTCTAGATTTTACTCTGTAGGCAGCAAACATCTTGTGGCAAAAGAAGTGACATGGTCATGTTAAATTCAGTATCAAAAAGGAATATATCTCAACTTTTATTAAACATTTATGTCTCTAATTGGACATTGTGTTCAGTGTAAAAGCGTATGTGAATAATAGAAGTGCACAAGTTCAGAGTTAGTTTTTGATATTTAATACCTAAGCCAATTGGAAATTACTCTCATTAAAGTCACCTTGTTGTCTTATGGAAGTATCTTAATACCTTATTGGTAATATTTTTAGACAAGTCCTGAGAATACTGCTCAACTTCAAGAGTTCATCTGTAAAAAGTATCACCAAATGTTGCTGATTCTTTTAAGCAATTAAACTATGTAATTTAAGCCACTGAGTAGAACACTTGGATCTACATGTCAACAACACAGACCCATAGTCATAGTGTTTTTTTGAAATGACCCTGCATGCGTGGGCTCCATTAGAGCACCTTGCAAAGTGCATCACTAAGAGTGGTAGTGTTGATGCTTCTTTGGAGACAAGGAACAGACATCTATCTAAATAAAGAGGACATTTATTGAAGGGATCTGGGGGAAAAGAATAACTCAGCCTCGTGGGAGTCATGAATTGCGAAGCCATCAGAGCTGTCTCTCTGGAGTCACGTTATTTCTCCTTCTCCTTTCTTGGCACGTCTCCTACTTCTTGCTACAAAGGGGCCGGGCATTATTTACAAAAATTTACATGGCTTGCAAATCCACATTCTCTGAATGCTTTATTTCAAATTGTCACAGATGCAGTTCTGATTGGGCACTGGTCATTCATTGCATTGCTACTTGGATTTTCCTTCTCTTGGTGACATTCTACTCATAAGGCTAACTGGACTCAGCTGTATTTCAGATAGCGGTGGCAGGAAGTTCCTAATTAAGGAGAGGAAGAGTGGAAGGGGTAGAGTAGTCCATTAAAGTGGTTGATAATATTTTTTGTTAATAAATGATAACTAGACAAAGAGGCTATGATGGCTACTTTAGCTTTGTTCTAACCTAGGTCCAGACTTTATGCTGTTCAGGATTAATAAATGCAGCTTCAAACTGTAGTCCCATCTTTTCTCCTTCCTCAGTTCCAAATTCAAGTACACTGGATAAAATAGAGAAGATGAGGGTCACTTATAATAATGTCATCAATTTTGAAAGCCTTAATGAGTTTGCCCTGGAGTTGCATAGATTTTTATCTCGTTATTTGGAATAATTATTTTGTCAATTATAATTTGGAATTTATAAAAATGTTACGAGACAAATTTATAAAGAAAAGAAGTGACATCTAAGAGCAAAAAATAGACTCATCACCATGGTAACTAGATTTTTACACAGGCATTAATAGCGCTTCCAGGATAAAGAACAAACAGAATTTTGAAAAAGAGGTATTTACATTTGATATAAGATATGTAACTCTGATATATATGTGTGTGTGTGTATATATATATGCTGTGATGCCACTAAAGAAAACAATATTCACAAAAAATTATTTCTCTCTTTCCTGCCCTTTGATTTATGTCAAATTAAATAACCAGATATGACAGTATATGACAAATGTATGCTGTCATAGCACGGCAAAATGACAAGATTCTGCTTGCTTGATTGCCTACTATTTCTTATTTCCCTCAGATGCAAGAGTGAAAGCAAACTATAAATGAGAGATTAATAGAACAAACTTGCTTTCTAAATATAATCACTTCTTAGAATTAAGAGCAAACACATTGAAAACTTATTATGCTCTAGGCAACATGACAAATGCTTTATCTACAAGATCATAATTTTAATAACAGCCTTAGGGGTGAAAGTTCTATTACTCTCCTTTCTGTTTTACAAATGGGGAAACTGAGTCTCACAGAGATTTAGTAGCAGAGAGTTGTACAGCCTGGAGAGGAGCAGGAAAATCCCAAGGGTAACTGGAATGAGGTCATTCAGAAGGCAGCTATTTCATGGGGAGAACAAGTGTTTGGCCAGTGTGACCGTGGATAAGTAAATGATCTTGGTAAGCCAGGTATTGGCATTAGGAGAGATTTCCTACAGTCAGTCTTGAGGAACAAGCTACAGGAAATGTTACTGCAAAGTTTCCAGTTCAAAATCCTAAATGCTAAGATAACCAATTACATAATAGTGTTTATCTGGCACACAAATCGTTCAAACTCAAAGACAATCCCACAGAATCTCCCACTTACATGATCTTTGGCAAATCAGTTAAACTATTTAGTTATCAGTTCATTTGTCTGAAAACCAAGTTTCTACAGTAACTGCAAGTTCTAACATTCTATGATTTTATGGAGATTTTTTTGTTTGTTTATTTCAGCTCTCTTTCCCTTCCCTCCCAGCCATTTTTTTTCCTTATAAAGAATTCTATTCATAAGTCTGTTTATTAAATTAGGCATTGGCTTTGTACCAATCTTGAAGGAATTCACTTTTATTTACATTTAAATAATTGAGATGGAGAGTGCAACCCTGTGAAACTAAATCTCATAAAACTGTTTACATTTTCTCTGCTTTAAAAAGTAAATATGTCAGTCTGAGTTTTTTTTTTTTTCTTTAACAAATAGTAGTGTGGAAACCTATTAAAACCATGTCATCTGTATAGTATTCCTTCCCCCCAAAATGAAGGTCACTTCAAACAAACAAATGATAGTCTGTGCCAGGTGGGAGTCTTCAGATTCCTTAAACCACAGTGAATTTGCAGCATATTAAACTCAAAGGAATTGATAAACAAATACAACAAAAGCAAAATTCATGGGATTAAAATTAACGTAGTTCTTCAGAAAAACTTCATCAAGTAATAATTTAAGAAAATAGAAGTGCAGCTGGCTATTCCTAATCATAATGAAGGTATAGTAGAACACTAATGAACTAGCAGGCAGTTGGGTGTGATTCTAGAAGAAATTTTTATATGCATTCTGTATCCTCCATTTACCATAAAACCACCATAGTGTGAATTTAGTCAGGAAATGGCTTTATCAGATGATCAGCAAAATACTTACCAGTAAAGACTTACTATATTTTAAATAGCCAGACTAGAAGTACAAGATGGAATTGGTTTTCCCTTGTCCTAAGATGTAGTTCAAAGCCCATTTAATTATTTAATTATTATTTAATTAATTAAGGTCTAATTAAAGCAGAAATGTTGTTCTTGTCTCCTTGATGTTTTGTATCTCTGGTCACAATTAAGCAAAGATTTAGAGACATTCAATCAAGAGTTACTCAAGATATTTCAAATATTTAATCCGAAATCATTCTATTTTTTGATTAGATCAACATTACCCAAATATGTTTAGGAAGAAAATATATATCCTTTCTGCAGTTTTCAGATATTATCACTGAACATTTACAGAAGTCAAATAGATGAATTAAATTGTTTTTAGTTTATTCAGTGAAAGTTCATTGCATATTACCCTATGTTGTTTGTTAGATACATTTTCCTGAATCAAGAAAAGTGTTTGGCTTGTAGCAAATTATAATATTTTCTAAAACCTCTCTTATTTTCCAAAGATCTATTAGCATTCTACAGAACTCATGTTCTTAGCTCATGGTTTAGAAAATACTAAGCAATGCATTGTTTTTTTTTTTTAATTTCAAAATATTACGGGGGTACAGATGCTTTGGTTACATAAACCGCTCTAGTCAGAGCTACAAGTGTGCCCATCCCTCCAACAGGGTGCACCGCACCCGTTAGCTATGAGTTTACCATCCAACTGGGCAAGTTATAGTTATAAGTTTACAAGATCTTTTAGACGGTATAAAAAATACAGCAATGTGCTCTCATGATGCCCAATGCTACTGATAGCAACGTAGCCTTTGAAACATCCCTTTGTATACTTTATAGATATGAAGAGCTGATTCCAGGGTCATTCTTTGTTTCTCTGTTCACGTGTGCATCAGTTTGCTAGGGTTGCCATAACAAAATACCACATATTGAATGGCTTAAACAACAGAAATTTATTTTCTCACAGTTTTGGAGGATAGAAGTCCCAGATCAAGGTGTTGGCAGGTAGTTTCTTTTAAGGCCTCTTGCCAAGGCTTGCAAATAGCCATTTTTGGCTTTTTTTCTGTGTGCATATCCCCCTGACATTGCTCTGTGTCCAAATTTCCTCTTTTGATAAGGGCAACAAAAGATTAGAGTGGGGCCCACTCAGGTAACCTCATTTAACCTTAATTACCTCTTTAAAAGCCTTATCTGCAAGTATAGCCACATTCTGATATACTGTAGTTAGGATATCAATGGATGAATCTATGATGTGCTACCTCTACCACTCCTGGCTACTTTAGAGTTTTTCCTTATCGCTACTTTTCAGAAATTTTCATGACGGATTTTTGGTGTGGTTTTCTTTGTACTTAACTTGTTTGGATTTTATCGTGCTTCTTGGATCTGTGGGTTAGCAGTTTTTATTAAATTCAGAAAATGTTTTGCCATTTTTTCCTTCAAATATATTTTAGGTCCTTCCTTTACTTCTGGAAATTCAATTACACATATGCTGGGCTTTTGTATACCTGTAATCTATTTGAGACTTTTGCCCGTTTTTCTAATGTTTTTCTTTAGCCTTTTTAATATCAATTTTTAAAAGTTGTTTATTTATTAACAATATTAGCTCCTTTTCTATGACATACATTGCATGTATTTTTTCCCAGTTTATCATTTATATTTTGAGTCTGTTTGCTTTTGTTGTTGTTTTGGGTTTTTATTGGCATATAGAAGTGGTTTTTTTTTAAGATAGTTGAATTTATCTTTTGTTTTTCTTCTGATTTTGGATAATAGTTAGAAAGATGTTCCCGTACCCAGAATATACAGGTATTCTCATGTTTTCTTCCAGTGCTTTTATGATTTTTTTTTTTTACATTTAGTTTTCTCATTTGGAGTTTATTCCTTGAGTGGTGTGAAGTATGATTTCAATGTTGTTTTTTCCTCCACAGATTATGATTTTTCCCCAACATCTTTTATTAAAGTTCCATCATTCTGCCATGATTAGCACATACTAAATTTCCATGTAGACGTGGTCTATTTTTGACTTCGCTATTCTCTTTAGTTAGGACTCTATTTATTAATGGGTCAATGCCACACACTCTTTTAAGTATGGAAGCTTTGTAATACATTTGAGTAACAGAAACTAGTCACCTACAATTGGTCTTCTGTTTCATGATTTTACAAGCAAATATTTTATTTTTATTATTTCATATGAACTATTGAGTCAGCTTATCTAGCTCCAGAGTGGAAAAAAAAAATTTTTATGGAGATCATATTAAATGTATAAATTATCTAAAGGAGATAATTATGCCTGACACCATTATAATGCTAAGTTAGAAAAACTGATGCCTTTCCATTTGATGAAGCTTAACGTCTGTGTGTTTCATGAATGTTTTAAAGTTTTCCCCATGTAGGCTTTGCATATTCCTCAAGTTTATTCATAAGTATTTTATCTTTTTTTTATAGCCCTTGTGAGAGTGGTTTTCTTTTCTATAACACCTCATTATTGTTTGTGTATTTGTAGACTACTGATTTGCATGTTAACTTTTTTCCTGCTACTTTACTTAATTCATTTATTGTTAAAGTTCACTGTCAGTTTCATAGGCAGGTATTTACAGGTATAACATAATGGAGTTTTTCTGGGAGCTGGAAAACACGGAAAGTAAAGTAATATTTTGGAACTGATAAACTATTCACTCTTCTCTATTTTCCAGTTTCATTCCTTAAACAATTTAATAAGTAAATGAATGAATGAATGCATGAGAAGCTCAATCCCCAGGCTATAGATATAAAAAGATGATATATTCTATCCAAGTAATTAATAAAACATTGTCAAGTAACAAATAGGACATTAATAGAATATTGTCTTCTTCATATTTTTTGCAAAACATTTGTTCTTGTTTATCCCAGAAGGAGAGGCCATGGTGCTAAGTTTCTTTGAACCAATGTTTAACTCTCAAGATGATTATGTTTAAAACAAATACACTATTTATTGTAAAACTGTAACTTAAACTTACTAACTCTTATTTCCTAACACAAACCCTTTTGCAAATGAGTAACAGGCCAATGATTTCAGAAACGTGATTTTCATGATTCTGAGTCAGGGCATCCCTGTAAATCTGTCTGTAGTTTTGATATATATTCATGTCTATTTACATATGCAGCTTAGATCAGATATTTTCAGATTGCATTGTATTTGCTTTACTTAGCTTGGTTTTATGTTTGTTAGATAAACATATTTTAGAATACTTTATAAATTCCAAAATAAAGTTCTGACTACAATTTGGCTATGTGCGGTTTTGTACAAATTTCAGTATATTTTCTGTCTAAGTCCTAGTAATAAACATCCTCTTACTAGTGAAAAAATATTCCAACACATCATGCTACAAAACAACTTTTTTCTAGTGATAAATAGCATGGTATCCCAGGTCTATGTTCATTTTTCTTTGCTGTTCTTATACAGAAAGAATAGATCAATTTCTATTGACCTATTTTCAAGTACACTGTCTCTTCTGTCAGTTCAAAGTAGCTTTGAGCCTCTCCGGTGAACTTTTTATTTCTGTTAAATGGTGTTTTTCACCCTCAGAACATACTTTTTAAAAAACAATTTCTGTGTCTTTATTTGGTGAGTAATTATTGTTATACTTACCTTCACTTCTTTAAATATAGTTTCATTTAGTGCTTTGACCACACTTAGGACCACTCTTTGGACATCTTTATCTGCTAAATACAGTATCTGCACCCCTTCAAACACAATTTTTATTGGTTGCTTTTCTTCTGCATAAGGGTTACACTTCTCTATTTCTTTTCAAATATATTTTTTGTTAAAATTGTACATTTTAGAGAATATATTGTAGCAAGTCTCGATTGTTCCAGAATTCTAAGATGATCCCAGAATTCCCACTTTCCCATGGTATCCATGTCCTGAACATTCTCCTTGAGTCTGAGCAGAACCTATGAACACAACGGATGTCACTACTGTGATTAGTTTACATGCTATAGTAAAGGTGAATGGATTTTTTCAAACGGCATAAAGGCCCATAACCAGTTGATTTTGAGTTAACAAAAAAAGAGATTAACTTGGGTAAGTCTGATCTATTGGGGAAGACCTTTAAAAGCTGTTCAAGAAGTCAGAAACTTCAAGTAGCAGAGACTTTCTCTCTCTCTCTCTCTCTCTCTCTGGTTCTCTCCTATCCTGAGGAAGCAAGCCATCATAAGTTCTACAGCTGCAAGGAAATAAATAAAGACTGTCAAAATTCATGTGAGCTTGGAAGATCTAAGCCTCAGATGACACAACAGCCCCAGCAGACAGCTGAACTCTAGCCTTGTGTGACCCTGAGCAGAAGAATCAGTTCAGCCACTCCTGACCCAGGGAAACTGTTCTAATAAATGTATGTTGCTTTAAGTCACTAAGCTGTAGCAATTTGTGACACTGCACAGAAAATTAATACCTCCTTTCCCGAAGAATTTTTGTTATTGTTTGTTTGGATTTTTATTCAGTGCTTTCCTAGATTAATTCTATAGAGTCTGTCTCACACACAATGTTCAGTTGCTGGTGTTTCTGTTCAGTTTTATTATTTTTTAATTCTTAATTTTATTTTTAAGCCTGGCTTTACAGTTTACACCTTGATCAACATATCCAGTGGTCACCTAATGATTTTTCAGAGGACCTACTTAAACAACTTGAGCTGATGCATATCCTCAGCCAATGGATCTGTGCGTGGGGTTGGGAATGTACTCAAAGTAAAGGCAGATTTAAGTCTTCCTCAGCTTTTACTTTCTGCCAGATCCTGTCATCACTCTTCTCCATACTAAATGTCAATGTGAATGTGCTGGACCTAGAATTCTCATACACTGCTGGATAGAATGTTAAATGATCCAACCATTTTGAAAACAGTTTGGCAGTGTCTTAACTGCCATTTGATCCAGCCATTCCATTCTTAGATATTTATGCAAGAGAAAGAAAAATACGTACACCTACAAAGACTTGCACATGAATGGTCAAGCAGCTTTCTTTGCAATACTTTAAAACTGGAAATAACTCAAAAGTCCATCAACAGGTAAAAGAACATAATAATACTCAGCAATAAAAAAAAATCGAACATGTTACAACTTGATAGTAATTATGCTAAGTGAAAGAAGCTAATAAAAGGGAAAGCAAACTTTATATTGCCATTTATATAAAACTCTATGAAATGCAAACTGGCACATGATGAATAGAAAACAGATGAGTGGTTTCCTGGTGACTGGGAGGGGTCAAGGTGGGCAGTGGCAGAAGGGAGAGAATATAGAGAGGTGAGAAGAAACTTTTTGGGGTGACAGATAATGGTTAATATTCTGATTGCAATGACAGTTTCACAGATGCATGCCAAGCCTGGAACTAAGATGAGGTGAGTGAGGCACTAATCGCACACAAAAAGTTAGGTAGGTAAAGGTAGGGCAGGCAAACACTCGGTAAGCAAGATAAATAATATTTTTATTCTAATGCAATATTTTTTAAAAATATAAATTATTTTTTAAGATATGGTGAACAAAATATCAAAAGTTTAAATAAAGACAAGATCTGACTCTGTCCTTGCCAGACCCTATATACTCAACTCACCCTATTGTAAGCTCTGGTTCCAATAAAACTCTATTTATAAAAATAGATAGATAGCCTCATAGCTTGTCAAATTGATTTTTTAAAAAATGTTATTTAAAAAAATTTTAAATATAATTTATCTTGATAACTGTTTTTTGGCATCCCCTTAAATAATGCATCCAAGATGAATGCCTCACTGACCTCACTCAGTATAGCCGTGCATTAGTTGGGATTAGGTTGCCCTGTGTTTGATAGAAAAATAGCAGGGGTTTAAGGAAGGTAAAGTTAATTTCTGTTTCATGTAAACCAGAGGTAGGCTGCCCTGCCCAGGTCTGGTAGTTCCGTCCCACCAGTTCCTCGGGAATACGGGCAGTTTCAGCATCCCTAGGCTACAGTCTCCATTCTTTTGGCCTAAACGGGTGACCTTAGAGCTTCAGGCAGCAGAATAAAGGAAAACTAAAGAACGGGGTAAAGGGAACACTCCTGTGAGACATTTTGTGGAAGCTACCACAATATACTTCTGCTTCCATTCCTTCCACAGATTTGGGGCACATGGGCACTTGTGGTTGCAAAGAGATTGAGAAATGTAGTCTTCACCCTGGGTGGCCGGACGCAAATGCAAACATTCTGTCATTGTGGAATCGGCACTCGCCTCATTTCTAAAATAAGGAGATCTACTTCATGACCATGTGGCTTCCCCAGGATTAAGATTATATATTTTGATTCAATCAGAAACAAAAGGAGACTTAACTTGGGGCAAAGGGAAAGGAGAAGGGGCATAGTTATAACATTTTACATAACTGAAAATGGGATCTCTGCTTTGAGGGCAATGCTGCAGAGAAAAGTCGATTTCACAGAGAAGTAGTTACACTAAATGGTTAACATGTCTACTTTGAGACCCATATTTAGGTATTCTAAACTAGCTAATAAATACTCAGGCAGGTATTTTCATTACATTTGTCACTTACATTTGAAAATATACTTCATTTTCCCCATGAGTTAAAGTCTACCATTCTGTCCATTCTTCCTTTATTAAAAAGTCTTTAAGCTGACTAAAATATGCATGTTCAATCTGACATTTTCTTTATATTTTGGAAGATTTGGTGATAATAGTGAATCTGTTCAAATGTCAGACAGCAACCAGTATTCAAGGATATGACTGCAATATTTTAAAATTATTTAACCTGAAGCAACTGGAAGGAGGCATGGAAATGAAGATATTTATTTTTTAAAAATAACTGTAAAGATCTGTGACCAGCAGAATTTAATAGGGACAGGAAAGTTTGCTGGTTTTGAGGAGACACTTGGGAGCTGAACACATTCAGGTTAGAATCCTTGATCTACTTCTCACTAGCTGTGTGACCTAGCGTAAGTGACTTAACCTCTCTGAGCCACAGTTTCTTCATCTAAAACATAAGGTTGGTAAAATCTATAGTATAAGGTTATGATGTTTCTTCAATATCATGCACATAAAGTCTTTAACCTAGAGCCTGACACAAGGGGACTATTCAATAAAAAGTAGTCATTATTGCTAAAATATTAGAGGACAGAGAAAGCAAGCACAAAAGGCAAAGAGGCTTGAGAGGAGGAATCTGGCGATTTATTATACTCGGGAACGATAGCACTTGTGAGGGAGAACAGTGCTGGAGTCATCAACAGATGACTTTAGGAGGAGGTGTGATGCCCATGTCCCGGTATAATGGTAACAGCATAGGCAGGGTGACAGCACCTGTGAGCAAAGTCACCACACACAGCCTTTGTTCTACGGGCCAGAAGCCTAGGAAGGTTTTCGGACGCACAAAACCCTCTGGATGTGTGTGTTTTAACTAGGAAAAACCTGGGCTGCCTCACTGTGAAAAACTTCAGATAGACATAGTTCCAAAACCAAACTTTCTTGCACACACCCAGTGCTTGCATCAGCGTGGTCACAGTGGCTGTGACATCTGTGAGTTTTGTTTGTATAGACAGTAACAGAGAATCCGGCATGTCATGGTCTGGTCTCTCATGTCATACAAAATCCAAAATATCATTGACAGTGTATGGAATGCTGCATCTATGATGCTTTCTTATGAACTGAATTATAAAACTCCATTGTTTTTCAACTTTAAAATCAATGGAACCCAGGAAAGGAGGAAGAGAAAATGGAACATTCATTAGTTGAGTCTCAGTGTGCATCACAGCAACACGGTGTCATGCTGAAACTCAGCCTGTCACACCCACAGTGCTCAATTCATGGCTGTGGATATGATACTTCTCAGCGAGGACAAAATTAGTCCAATTGGCCGGTATTAGCAGATCTTTCACTTCCTTGGTTCAAAATATTCCTAAGTATTTTATTTTCTTTGTAGCTATTGTAAATGGCATTGAGTCCTTGATTTGACTCTCAGCTTGACTGTTATTAGCATATAGAAATGCTACTGATTTTGTGACATGAGACTCTGCTGAATTTATCAATTAAATGAAATAAATTGTTAACATCATGGGAAGAAAGGATATGTGTTTATGTATGTTTGTATGTGTTAGAGGAAGAACTAGTAATTTTAATTATCTGCCTTTTTATGTCACATAGTTCACATCAATTATATAATACTCATAACAGCCTGTAGGGTTAGGCACAATTTATCGCACAGGAAAAAGAATCAAATAAGTAAAACTAACTGTCCAAAGTGAAGAAGCTTTTTAACTCTGCAGTTGAGATTGATATCTCTGTCTGGCTTCAAAGACTGTGTTCTTTTCCACTACACTGTACAAGTAAAAGAAGATATATGGTTCTGAAATATATGAATGCCACCAAATTCTCTCTGCCTTTTCTGAGATCAAAATCTATCTCTATCAATTCTGGTTTCGATTTAGGTGAATGAGTCAATCCTGATGGTCCTTATCTTTCGAAAATTTTTACTTTTCACATTGCAACGAAGAGAGTCATTTTTTGGATTTTCTCTGAAGATGCGTCAGGAAATGTATGAGAAAAAAGGAAGAAAAGTTATGCCAGCTGACCTTGTCCACTCACTCTGTTCTGAGCAAGAATGGAAAGGATTTGTGAGGCTTCCTGACATCTAAATGTTTTTGTGCCTGGATAATGAATTCCAACCCACACTCTCTTTTTGTTACTTGTATTTTATTTTAAAAAGAAACATAAAAATGTATTGAAAAACATTGTTTTCTCGATATTCTTATGGAATTCGGCAGCACTGACAGAAGCATTTGTTTCCTAACAAAAACAGACGTTTACATTCTCAGGTGTTCTGTGTTTTGAAATGACAACTGAAGGTAAGGACAGAATTGCTAATCAGGATTCCAAGTGCAAAGACTGTCAGAAACGGGAGTGATTTGGGACGTGGAAGACAGCATTTGACTTTATGTATTTAATATGTATGTAGGTGTTCTTTCTTCCAAAGATAACATTTTATATTTTTTGATGAGGAATTTTTGCTTCTTACATCCTGTTCTAGAAGCATATTTTCTTCGTTTGGTCTGACTGAAGTGTGGAACACAGGGATATCTGAAGGAGAACCGACTAGGACCCAAGACTTCTCCTAGTGTCGGCCATAGAAGACAGAACAAAGCAGACGGGAACTCTGCCCTCAGAGAGCTCACAGTTGAAAAGGGAGACGGTGAAGAGAAAACAAATGAGTACCACAGACAGCATGCTAGATAGCTGTGAGTACTGAAGAAGGCAAAACAGGAAAGACGATACTTTATGAAAGGCTGGTGGCTAAAGTTTTACCAAAGGTGGTCAGTGAAGACTTTACTGAGAAAATGACTTTTTAATAAAGAAAGTAAAAATGTGACTATAAAGGAAAAGGGATTTCAAGTAATAGAATAGCAAGTGCAAGTGGAAACTTACAAAGCAGCTTAGTAGATGAGTAATAAAAGTATATTTATTAGTAATTCCATTCAAAGGAGTTGAAATTATAAGTTAAATAATAAAGTATATATACCATTAAACCCCAAATATAAATATCTTAGGCAAGTTTCCTTTGTTGCAAGTAGCTTAAATTTTAAAACCAGCTTATAGCTAAACAACGAAAAGTCAGAGAAAAGAAAAGAAAATGTAGGGGGAGAAAAAATGGCGGAGTTAGGGTAGCCTCCCGGATCCCTGCTTCCAGAGAGGGAGACGCAGATCCTGGTCTGCTACACACAATCGGAGCGCTCTCCCACAAAAACAGCGAGGGGATTCGGTGCAGATTCAGCGGGG
>CAUYSK010058551.1:0-10496 GCA_963575035.1 Avahi laniger | reverse complement strand
TTTGAAAGACTGAGGATGTACCTTCACAATAAAAAACAAGACAAGTATCAAAGTGAAATGTCAGAGATATCAACTAACTTAGTACTTAAGGAAATTGGACATTTCATACTTAAAAACCTAATATTTGTTCCCTATTCATCCTTTCCATTCTCTCATGTTATACATTCTGAGATGACAAATTATTTCAGAATTATCTGAATTGGTTTTTCTTTAACATGTAGGTCCTAAAGACAAAATTAAATACTTTTTACCTGGAAATGGATGCCTGGAAACTAACTCTTCTGGAAGTCCAAGTTCTCTACCTAAAATTCTCACTTCATCCTTATGAAAATCTTTCAGAGGTTCTATTACTTTTCCCTACAGGAAAGAAAAAAGCCAATCAACATAATTTAGTTACCAAAATGACATGGAAAACAAAGGGTAAAAAATTGGCTTTTCCTACTATCATTTTTCTTAAATTAAAAAATTATTTTTAAAAATGTATGTTTTAAAGTATTTCCTTCTATGTGCTTATAAGGAATTAGATAAATATTTTAGCAGTATTCTTATTTTTCCTTAAAACACATTTTAAACATAAACCTTTTAAATATAAATAAATCAGGGTAATCCAACCCACTATTTCTGACCTAGTTCTCATTAGAAAAAATAAAGCATTTAGAAAATATGATATTAGTGTTTCAAAATTAATACTCTTTAAATATCATTAAGAAAGTGAAAAGACAACAAACAGAAAAAGAGAAAATATTTGCCAATCATATCTGATAAAAGATTTGTAACCAGAATATATAAAGAACACTTACAACTCAATAACAAAAAAATAAATAAGCCAATTAAAAAAGGAGCAAAGGATATGAACAGACATTTCCCCAACATATAGAAGTGGCCAATAAGTACATGAAAAGATGCTCAACATTACTAACTGTTAACGAAATGCAAAGCAAACCCATAATGAGATACACTATTTCACATCCACTAGGATAACTAAAATCAAAAGAGACAGATAATTCACACCCAACAAAAAAACAGAAAATAACCAATGTTAGTAAGGATATGGAGAAACTGGAACCCTAGTGTACTTTTGGTTGAACTGTAAAATGGTGCCAAGTGCTATGGAAACCAGTGTAAAGGTTTCTGAAACAAATTAAAAACAGAACTACCATATGATCCAGCAATCCCACTTCTGGGTATACAAACAAAAGAACTGAAAGGAGGGTCCTGAAGAGACACTTGCATACACATGTTCATAGCAGCACTAAGCAACCCAAATGTCCACCAAAGAAAAAATGGACAAATAAAATGTGGTGTATACATACATGGTATATTATTCATCCTAAAATAAGGAAATAATTCTGCCACATGCTACAACATGAATGAACCTTGAGGACACTATGCTAAGTGAAATAAACCAGTAACAAAAAGAGGTAACTATGATTCCACTTACGAAGTAATTAAAGTAGTCAAATACATAGAAAAAGAAGATAGAATGGTGGTTGGGAGAGGAGGGAGAAAAGAGAGCAGCTGTTTAGTGGGTATACAATTTCAGTTTTACAGGATGAAAATGTTCTGGCAATCCGTTTCACAACAATATGCATATATATACTTAACATTACTGAACCGTATACTTAAAAATGGTTAAAATAATAAATTTTATGTGATGTGTTTTTTACCGCAATTAAAAAAAAACAGTAACAAGTCTTGGTAAGGATGCAGAAAACATGGAACACTCATATATTACTGGTGGGAATGTAAAATGGTATAGTCATTTTAATAACAGTCTGGCAATTCACCAAAGTGTAAAACAGAGAGTTACCATCAGACCTAACAATTCTACTCCTAGATATATACCAAAAGAAATAAAAACACACATCCACAAAAACTTGTAGCCAATGTTCATAGCAGCATTACTTATAATAGCCAAAAAGTAGAAACAAACCAAATGTCCATCATCTGATCAATGGATAAATAAAATGTGGTATTATCCATACAATGGAATATTGTTTGGCAATATAAGGAATAAAGTTCTGATAACATGCTACACTATCGAAGAACCTTGAAAACATTATGGTAAGTAAAAGAAGCTAGTCATAAAAGACCGCATATTGTATGATTCTATTCATATGAACTGTCCAGAATAAGCAAATCTATAGCAACAAAAAATAAATTAGTGGTTAGTGGTTGCCTAGAGCTGGCAGGACAGGGGTGGGGGTCAGGGGGAGGGGTGAGATGACAACAGGTAGAATGAGGAGTGACTGCTAACGGTACGAGTTTACTTATGGGAGTAATGAAAATGTTCTAAAATTAGACTGTGGTGATGACTGTAAAACCCTATGAGTATCGGGAGGGAAAAAGATGGGAGCGAGGGAGGGAGAATCTTCATGTATCTAGTTTATGGAAAACCTCTCATAAGCTTTTACCTCTTCTCTTAGCTTTCTGATAAGCTCTGTGTCATTGTGATGGGTTTTGATGAGTTCAGCTTTGCCACTTGCAACAAGGGATGCACTTTCAATTAGATCAGGCCGTAAAGTACCTTGGGCAAGGAAAACCTCCTCTGGTTTCAGGTTCATTTCTCCAATTACTTCATTGGCAATCTATAATCAACAGGAGTAAAAAAGCCTTACAGGAGATAAATTTTTTTTAAGACAGCAAAATTTTATACTTTCAGCTAAATTTTTTGGAGTCCTTTTGCACTACTGACCAGGATATAAAATCCACCAACCTCCAAAATAAACTCCTTTAAGAATATGTGCTTTAATATGATGTAAAACAGTATGCAAATATTTCCCTCAAGAACTTGAAATCTAGCCTTTGAGATATCCAATAAATTAAGACCCCAAAATCAACTGAAAACATTTACTCTTAAATAGTTACAACAACAGACTAGCAACATGAACTGTACATGTTTTTTAAAACAAAACAGTTGCTAGTGGTTAGTATAATAACAGTATACACTAGAAATCTCAGCCACAAAAGAAAAAAAATTAAAATTAGCAAATTTGGTTATTTGATATAAAGACAAGGAAAAATACTAAAATTTACATCAAAAACAATACACTTTGAAGACATTAAAAAGAAAGGTACCTTAACAAAAGTATCTCCAATGATTTTTCTTTTCTCTTCAGGACTTGTAGTCATATTTAAAGTTTTGCTAATTCTTTTTCGTGGGGTCCTATCTTCATCTGATATTGGTAGAGTTGTTGTTCCATTGTAGAAAGAATGAGCAGCATTTATCACTAGGGGAGAGGGAAGAAGTGTTTTAAACTAATAGTTCTTTTTTTAATCATAAGTAAGTCAAACTGTAGAAAGAAAAACTAGGTAGATCCTTTGATCTCCCCTAAATTTGCCTACATATTCAAAAACTAACAATAAACCATTAGTAACAGAGTTCAGACACGGGTACTCATTATATTCTGTTCCTATGAGAATCCCATGGCATTTAATGATCTAGGGTCATGATAATCACAAATTATGCTGGTTACTTTCCCTCTGTTCAGTGCTCTACTGGAGCAACAAGCAAAAGCCACAGTAAGAAGCACAGTCCCAAGAGAGTCAAAAGCAGTGGTTCATATACACAGAGAATCAAAATCCTTAGAATTGTACATTGACAAGTCTCTTGTAAAACTGATATTTATGAACATACGTCTAGTGATCCTTGGCTGTCTTTTTTATATTTAAGAGTACGAAACTAAAAAATGAATAGATCTTTAATTGGTAATAAAGCTTTACTACTAGCGGGCTTCACCATAAGATGACAAGACAGCTGGCTATTTCACCTGGGGACTGCCAGTGAATTTGTAGGTCTTTCCTTAACATGGTCAATTACTCCAAAGAAAACACCTCCAATCTCCTGCCTATCATCCTTCTGGTAGTTGAACAGAAGAAGTGGTGGGAAGAGGGAGTCACCACTCAGAATATAGATTTTTACTTGAATCCTGTTCTTAATGCAGAATCTTATCGCTAACCCTCAACTATGGCTAGTATTGGTATGCCCAAATCCAGAGCCTCTTTTGTTTAGCATCTCTACCGAGAATTTACCCACAGTCTTCTGATGGGGAAGGACAGCAGCAGTTTGCTCCCGTGTTAAGGAAAAGGATCTATTTCTCAGATTTTCAACCAATCCCTGTTTTAGGCTCACCTGGAGACCCATGCCCCCAAATAAGCCCAGTGTCTCTAGTTCCTAACCCTCCTCATAAATCTGTAGCATAAATCAGCTAACTCTTTGTTGGCTTTTTCTTCCAACCCCACCCCAAGGTTGTGAATTTCTCCCTTCTGCTGTCAATTACTAGGGATAGATCCAAGTTTTTGTGATTCTGAAACTTTTACAATTTGAAGGCCCACTTCAAGAAACAGAATAATAAGATATTTTAAAAATCATACGTGGGATGGCTAACAAGAACTTAACCATACACCGAAATGACTGCAAATCACATATACACCACTAAACTCAAACTAAACATATCCCCAGCTCAATTTTTTCTTAGCCTGATCCAAGAATGCCCATAGCCATTCCAATACCACAGAATAGAGCAAGTTAGAGTGGAAAGAGAAAATAAACTTAACTATAAAGTATTAAAATATCTTACTTGCAAATTTCATAAAAATATATGATCATGTGAAGACACCACTAGGGTCCCTCCTAGGACTCTGGAAGAAATCTGGCTAGTGAAGGGTCCTAAAGCTTATCAAAGAAATTTCATCAGATTATCAAAGAAAATCCACTGTATCCATCAGTTTTCCATCTTCCAATATTTTGTTGAAACCATTTGTCTGCTATCATTTCCTCTATTCCTTATCTTTATGGCATTATACTTGTTTTATGCCTTTACTGTTATTTTAGTGAGGTTTCAAAAGAAGAAAAGAACTAGACTCATGTTCACTTCATGTTTACCTATAAGTCTTCATCTTACATTCAGTCTTTTGGTATCAATTTCAATTAACTCAATAATATGTACAATTTCTATCACTTCACTTGAACTACTGATTACACCTTGTTTTTAAAAAGTATAAAAGATCTACAAATGTAAATAACATTAAGGACTAAGAAGTTTACTAGTGGCCTTTAAAAAAAAAAAGTAACTATACAGTTTTCACTCCCCTACCCTCGTAGAAGCCTTTCTGTTTGCAAAAACAATCTGGATATCCTTACCTATTGGAGGAGGGCTTGGGTGTCTTATGCATAAATATTATAAAAGTGTGGGAAAAAATAATTTTGAAAGAGAATGACTAGAAGAGAACAGAATGGTAGTTGGAAAATGGTCATTTAATCTAAGTACATTAGTAATAATCAAGTTTTAAAATTTATACTGGGACCCCTCTTTAACAAGAAGTAATTACAATGTCCAAATTTTTAAAATTTTCAACCTTGAGAGCTTATTGGGTAATCTGTCATTGTGCTCATTTAAACCATAAGGTTTATTTGATTGTAAGTCTTGGCATGTAAGTTAACTTTTCTGGGGTTCCTCAATACCTTTGACCTGAATTCCAAGCTTTTTGAGGGCCTCTTCAACAGACTGGCTTTCTCGTTTTCTCATAAAGCCATTATCAATGTGTACAGCAATGACTTGATCTTGGTTCAAAGCCCGATTTAGCAAAGCTGTACAAACTGTTGAGTCTACACCACCACTGAGTAAAACCTACAGGGTAAAATGAAAAGAAAAATCAATCGGAGCAGAATAAACAAAAAGAAAATAAACACTATCAGCTTAAGTCATTACCTACAGGCACTGTCTATATCAGAAATAGGTATGGTAACTGAGAAAGTACTCTGAAAGAGCACAACTCATAAAGCATATGTTTACTCCATCAACAATTAAGGGCTGTGTTGAGGAATTTAGCTCCTAGATTTCAGTATTATTGATGTAAATTTGAAAACTTCCAGATGATAAAGTGCTTACCAAAACTTTTGACGTGCCTACTCTTTCTCTGATGTCTCGGATGCATTCGCGTTCTCTGTTCTGCACAGTGAAGGTCCCACTGCACCCAGCTATATCATAAAGGAAATTCTTCAGTATTACTTTCCCATTTTCGGTAAGGCCAACTTCAGGGTGGAACTGTGCTCCGTACAATTTTTTAGATTCATTTGCTATGCCTTTATAGAGAAAATAATCACAAATTAAAATTTTTTCATGTTGAAAAAACTCAACCAATACCCACAATTAATTCTTCACGGTTTCTTCCTCTATAAATGTTAAAATCGATATGGCTTGTTGCATTTTTAGCTACAGAAAACGAAAATACAAACAAAAACTACATTTCCATACTCTTTATTAAGGTCTTTCACGATATAGTAACTAATGAGCTACTTACTGGACAGTACAATAAGTCCTCTAGAGTTTATTTCATAGCCCTATGACTTCTTCACCCAAGTTACTTCAATTATCTATTTAGCACAATGGTAACTCAATTTTGATTCTTGGTTCCACATGGCTTTCAAATGCAACATATAGCTACCAATTTTCTATATTAAAAGAATCTCAGTTTCTTTCTTGAATACTATTAACTACAAATACAACTTCACTTACTTGACAAATAATATGTTTCTGACAAATATTATCGACTAAGCAGCACATGTCAGGTTAGATGTTTTACATGTACATGTATTACCCCTATTTTATGGCCCTGAGATAGCAAGAAACTTGTCTGAACCCTTGGCTAATTAACTAAATCAGGCCTGGAAGGCTCCCAAACTCATACTCCTTCTACTATACCAAGGTACATCATACTTTCTTTCTTTGACTTTCAGGATGCCACTCTCTTGGTTCACTTATTTCACTATCTATTCCTCTTTGCTTGTTCCTCTTCAGCTTACTCATCTTTATATAGGGAAGTCAGCACGCAGCCCTTAAATCTCTTTTCTATACACTGAGTGACGTTACACTCTCACAACCTTAAAATTCCACCCATATGCCAATAAACCCCCAAATTAATACCTCCAGCCCAAGTTTTCTCCTTTAAAGTTCAGGCTCATATATACAACAGCCTATTCAACACCTTCATTTTGATGTTTAATAAAGCATCTTGAATTTAATATGAAAACCCAAACTCCTCAGGTCTTTCCCATCAGGTAAATAGAAACTTCATCCTTCTGGTTCCTCAAGCCAAAAAACTTGGAAGTTAAAACTTGACCCTACTTTCTCTTCCCCACTCAGGATCCAATCTAATAGCAAATCCTTTGTCTTTCCCTTCAAATCGTATCAGAATCCAATCATTACTGACAACTTCCACCTCTACTACCCTGTTCCTGACAATACTGCCTCTCTCTTGATCACTACAAGAGATTCCTAGCTGGTCTTCCTACTCTATCTTTGGCCCTATTTTCTCATATAATCTAATCCTGAAATTAGATCATGCCTCTCCTTTGTTCAAAACTCCACCTCACTATGAGTAAACTCAAAGTTTTACAATGGCTAAAAGGTCTTGCATTCTGGCCCCTAACTACCTCTCTAACTTCATCTTCTACCATTCTTCCCCAAGCTTATTCTGCTTCAACCATATGGTCTCCTTGCTGTTCCTCAAATATGGCCCCATCCCAGGGCATCTGCACTGTTATTTCCTCTTCTTTCAAATATCCAGAGAGATCAGCGCTTACTTTCTTCAGGTCCAATGTCATCTAATAGGAATACCTTCCCTGAATATCCTATATAAAATAGTAACTAATCACACATTACACAACACTCTTTCCCCTCCACTTATTTTTTCCATGTAAACACTGTATGACATCTGACATATTCTGTATTTGTGTATTGTTTACCTTCCCTTTCCCCGATGTTAAAAAAAGATTTTGTCTATTTTGTTCATTACTGTATCCTTGACATCTAGAATTGTGCCTGACAAGTACTCAAATATTTATTGAATGAATAAAAGTACATAAGCCCATCTACCACTGTGGGGAGTTAGCTATGCTCCCAGCAAAAAATCGGGTCCCCTAGGCAGGGGTCGTCGCAAAGGATAAGGAAATAATAGAAAATAGAAATAAAAGAATACAGAAATAAAAGAATACACAGACACGAAAGTACAGTTTTATAGATTTATAAAGGAGGGGGCTCGGGAGATGCCACAGGATTTCCAGGAACTGTGAGGCCACGAGTGAAGTTTCACATCACTATTTATGGGTACAGTGATCAATTGCCAGGGGTAACAGATTTACATAGTAACAGGTAGTTTGTTTTCCGTTAAAAGTCTTCCTAAAGGCTTCTATAGATCCATTAATTAACTTTATGTACGTGAACAGTTACAAAATCTTTCAAAGACAAACTTCTAAGTTCTAAGATAAAGCTATCACTTAACAGAAGGGTTAAACAGAGATATAGTGGCTCCAAATTTCTTTATCTAGTTATTGTGGATGGAGACAGGTAGTCAGGAGTCAAGCAGTAACTGTCCCTTGGGCTAATTCCTTTTAGCCACAGGTGTCTGTCTCTGGGTCCAGCACTCTTTGATTAGCTCTCATCCTGTGGCTCCATGTAAACCTGCTTTGTCGTTCAAAGCAGGAGAAAACCACAGGTTTGAGATTGCAGCATCACCTTAGAAAGCAGTTGTCACTGACCTTTGAGATGCCCTCCTGAGGCGAGGCAGCTTTTGATATGCAAACTAACCCGTTCACATATTCCTTCAGGGCAAAGCCCTGCAAAACTCCTAAAATCATTTGTCTCTCTATATTATAGGGGGCATCTCAATAAAGCAATATTTCTATGGAGCTACATACCACTGTTGATCTTTTATATGAAGCAAAAACCTTTCAGTATAAAAAATCATTCTTGATAATTCTTATGCCAACGTATTAGTCTGTTAACTAACTGCAGGCAGATTACTCAACTCAGTTTATCCATGACAAATCTATTTTTCTACTTATTTAGGTGTGGCATCTCAAACAAAAAGAACTTTATTGATTAAATCCACTTTTCTCTTTTACTGATTTCCAGGACTGTTAGTGATTATTTACATTACATTTACTCAAGCAAGCAAGTCAAAACCCCAAACTGCCAAAAAAATCAATTCCTCTTCCTAAAAAAGTAGAGAATAAATATGGTTTAAAGCATGGGTCAGCAAATTTCGTGAAAAGGGCTACAAAGTAAATATTATAGGCTTTGTGGGATATATATGGTCCCTGTGTTTTATTATAACCCTTTAATAATGTAAAGACCATTCTTAAAAACCTGGACATAAACAGGCAATAGACTAGATTTGACCCACAGGTCATAATTTGACAGCCCTAGTTGGAGAAACGTCCTGAATACCTAGTCTAATGTTTTGTAGACACCTAAGACACATGGCTATATACACCTAAGAAAGGCATAAAAAACAGTTAACTATGAATATAGCATGGTATAAAGATAGACAATTCTCAAATTTTCTTGGGTTGTAAAAGTATAATTTTTTGTTTGAACAGCTTATATTAGGGTGAACATTTTAAAAAGTTGAAATACTTCTTAAGAAAACCAATAAATGAGTGATTTAAAGATAATCCTTATTAAATTCCCTTAATCAACAGTTGATCCTGCCACATTTATAGTATCATTAAAAAAATAAGAAAATCAATGAGTACTTCACACAGAAACATGCTTACTCTTCAGATGAATTTTTTAAAATGAAATCTGCAAAATTTTTAGAATTTTCACCTGCTACAATGTTCCCAGAACGTGCCACAACTTTGAATCCATCAGCTACTTTGTCTACACTATCTCCATGTGTAAGTAAAACAATTTCTTCCTTCTGAAGGCCCCTAAATATACAAAATATAAAACACAAATATCTTAATTAATATCATGATTAATGGGTTTTTTTGCATTAGAAATACAAACTTGCCATATGTGACAAGAAAATAAAAAAGTATGTGACAGTGCAACACCACTAGAATTTAAATATTGTCTTCATTGTAAAGCCAATAAAAGAATATTAAACCTCAAAAAAGGCAATCTATAAAAATTAAAAACTAATAAACATATGAAGTTGGTAGTATAACCACAGAATTTCAAGAGACTATAAAACAATAATTTCAACATTATATATCAATCAGAATTTATCTTAAGAACAGAGGCATTTCAAAGACCTTAACATTTCATTCAGTAGTCTTATGTCAGTAATCATGTCCACAGAAATAGTACTAGCACTGATACTGCTATTCTGTAGCTATATATACAGATATATGTGTATTGTAAGCTAAAATAAACAATAATTGATATTATTAGAAATTAAGATTTTCAGCTTAAGAGTAAGGAGACACAAAAATGAAAGGAATTAGGTAAAAATTCTATAATCTTTCATTTTAACTGGAAATAACAGTGTACACTGATGATTTCGTTTCTTTTTTTTTTTTTTTTTTTTTTTTGAGACAGAGTCTCACTCTGTTGCCCTGGCTAGAGTGAGTGCCGTGGCGTTAGCCTAGCTCACAGCAACCTCAAACTCCTGGGCTCAAGTGATCCTACTGCCTCAGCCTCCCAAGTAGCTGGGACTACAGGCATGCGCCATCATGCCCGGCTAATTTTTTCTATATTTTTAGCTGT
>CAUYSK010058548.1:0-30406 GCA_963575035.1 Avahi laniger | reverse complement strand
TAAGTTGGGTGCATACATATTTAGAATTGTTATGTCTTCTTGTTGAACTGTACTGTTCACCATTATATAGTGACCCTCTTTGTCTTTCATTACTTTTGTTGATTTAAAATCCAAGTTATCTGAGATCAAAACTGCCACACCACATGTACTCACCATCAAATTGGTATTAACGGATCAACACATAAGTCCATATATAAGAATTACATCTATTAGATATTGGGCAGGGGCGAGAGGGGAGGGGGGAGGAGGGGACGGGTATATGTGTACACAAAGAGTGCAATGTGCACCACACAATGGGATGGACATATTTGAAACCTGGGCTGAGAGGGGGAGGGGGGGCAAGGGCAACACACGTAACCTAAACATCTGTACCCTCATATTACGCTGAAATAAAAAAAAATTATATTTTTAGCAGGAAAAAAAAATAAATAAAAGGTATAGATTGGGTGAATGAATTAAAAAAAAAAAAACATGACTCAACTCTATGTTACCTAAAACAAACTCACCTCACCTGTAAAGGCACATATAGACTGAAAGTAAAGGGTTGAAAAAAGATATTACATGCAAACAGAAACCCAAAATGAGCAGGAATAACTATATGTATATCAGATAAAACAGATTTTAAGTGAAAAACAGTGAAAAGAGAAAAAGAAGTTTGTTACATAATGATAAAACAATCAAGTCAACATGAAGATATAATAATTATAAACATATATGCACCCGACACTGAAGATATACAAAGCAAATATTAGATCTAAAGGAAGAGATAGACTCCAATGCAATAACTGTTAGAGACTTCAACACCCCACTCTCAGATAGGTAATCTAGACAGGAAATTAACAAAGAAATCTTGGATTTAAACTGTAATTCAGACCAAATCGACATAACAGACATTTACAAAACATTTCATCCAACACATACAGAATATTCATTCTTTTCATCAGCGCACAGAACATTGTCCAGGATAGACCACATGTGAGGATACCAAACAATCTTAATAAAATTTTAAAGATCAAAATCATATCAAGTTTCTTCTCAGACTACAATGGATTAAAACTAGAATCAATAACAAGAAAAACTTTGGAAGCTATACAAATACATAGCAATTAAACAACATGCTCCTGAATGACCCTTGGGTTGAGGAAGAAATTAGGGAGGATATAAAAAAAGTTCTTGAAATGAATGAAAATTGAAACAGAACACACTAAAACCCAAGTGATAAAGCAAAATCAGTACTAAAGGGAAGTTTATAGCAATGAACACCCACATCCAAAATGTAGAAAGATTTCAAATGCACAATCTGACAATGCACCTCAACGAGTTAGAAAGGCAAAGACAAAACAAACCCAAAATTAGTAGAAGGAAATAAATAATAAGGATCAGAGCATAAATAAAAGAAATAGAGCCTAAAAAGGATCAATGAAATGATAAGTTGGAGTTTTGAAAATATAAAAAAGAAAAAACTAGATATCACTCACTATGCTAAGAAAAAAAGATTCAAATATATAAATTCAGAAATGAAAAAGGAGACATTACAACTGATACTATAGAAATGAGAAAGATCATCAGACCCTATTACAAACAATTAATTATACATTAATAAACTGGAAAACCTAGAAGAAATACACAAATTCCTGGACTCATGCAAGCTACCAAGATTGAATCTGAAAAAAATAAAAAAAAATCTTAACAAACCAATAATGGATAATAAGATTGAGTTAATAATAAAAAACCTCCTGACAAAGAAAAGTCCAGGACCAAATGGTTTCACTGATGAATTCTATCAAACTTATAAGGAAGAGCTAGCACCAATTGTCCTAAAACTATTCCAAAGAAATTGAAGAATGAATTCTCCCTAACTCATTCTGCAAGGCCAGCATTACCAAAACCAGACAAGAATACAACAAAAACAGAAAGTACTGGCCAATATCCCTAATTAACACAGACACAAAATCCTCAACAAAATACTAGAAAACCAAATCCAACAGCATATCAAAAAGATAATACACCATGATCAAGTGGGATTTATCCCAGAGATGCAAAGATGTTTCAACATACATAAGTCAATAAATTTGATACATCACATCAACAGAATGAAGACAAAAACCATATGATCATCTCAGTAGATGCAAAAGATGCATTTGATATAATTCAACATCCTATCATGATAAATCCTCTCAACAAACTAGGCAAAGAAGGAACATGCCTCAAACATAATAAAGGCCATATTTTGGAAACCCAGAGCTAACATCATATTGAATGGACAAAAATTGAAGGCCTTTCATCTAAGAAGTAGAACAAGACAAGGTTGTCCACTTTCACCACTTCAGTTCAATATAGAACTGTAAGTTCCAGCCAGAGCAATCAGGAAAGAGAAAGAAAAAAAAAAAAAACGCACCCAAATTGGATAAGAAGAAATCAAATTATCCTTCTCTGCAGATAGCATGATCTTATATCTAGAAAAATCTAAAGACTCCACCAAAAAGCTCTTAGATCTACTAAATAAATTCAATAAAGTTACAGGATGCAAAATCAACATACAAAAATTAGAAGATTTCTATACGTGAATAACAAACTAGCTGAGAAAGAAATCTAGAAGGGAATCCCATGTGCAACAGCTACAAAAAGTAGTAATAAATTTAACTAAGAAGGTGAAAGACTTCTGAAAGGGAAACTATAAAACATTGATGAAAGAAATTAAATAGGACAAAAACAAATGGAAAGACATCCCATGCCATGCTCATGGATCTCAAGAATTACATTGTTAAAATTGCTATACTATCCAAAGCAATATATAGATTCAGTGCAATACCTATTAAAATAGCAATGTCAGTTTTCACAGAAACAGAAAAAAAATCCTAAAATTCATATGGAACCAAAAAAGAGCACAAATAGCCAAAGAAATCCCGAACAAAAAACACAAAGCTGGAGGCATCATGCTACCTGACTTTAAAATATATTACAAGGGTGTAATAACCAAAGCAGCATGGTATTAGTATAAAACCAGAAACATAGACCAATGGAACACAATAGAGAACCCAGAAATAAATCAATGCATTTACAACCAACTGATTTTTGACAAAGGCAGCAAAAACATACACTGGGGAACAAACACCCTCTTTAATAAATGGTGCTGGGAAAAGTGGATATCCATATGCAGGAGAATGAGACTGGTTACCTACCCCTCATCATCTACAAAAATCAAATCAAGAAGGATTAACAACTTAAACATAAGACATTAAACTATAAAACTACTATGAGAAAACATATGAGAAACAACTCAGGACATTTTTCTTGGCAAAGGTTTTATGGTAAGACTTCAAAAGCACAGGCAACACAGCCAAAAATAGCCAGATGGGACTATATGAAACTAAAACGCTCAGCACAGCAGAGAAAACAATCTACAAAGTGAGACCGTATGTTGAATCAGAGAAAATATTCACAAACTATTCCTCCAAGAAGGAACTAATATCCAGAATATATATAGAACTCAAACAACTCAATGGCAAAAAAATTAGTAATCACATTAACAAGTGGCCAAAAGATATGAATAGACATATCACAAAAGAAGACATACAAATGGCCAACGTGTATAAAAACTGCTCAGCAGTACTAATCATCAGGGAAGTACAAATCAAAACCACAAAGATATATCATCTTTCTCCAGTTAGAATGTCTATTATTAAAAAGACAAAAAATAATAGATACTGATGAGGATGTAGAGAAAAAGAAACCCTTATACACTGTTACTGGGAATGTAAATTAGTACATTTTTATAGTCACTATGGAAAACGGTACATGGATTTCGCAGAAAACTAAAAGTAGAACTACCATACAATCCAGCAATCCCACTATTGGGTATTTATCTAAGGAAAAAGAAATCAGCATATCAAAATGGTATCTGCATTCTCATGTTTATTGCAGCACTATTCACAATAGCAAAAATATGGAATCAACCTAAGTGTCCATCAAGGGACAAATGTATAAAAATATGTGATATATATACACAATGAAATACTATTTGGCCATAAAAAGAATGAAGTCATGTCATTTGCAACAACATGAATGGAATCGGAGATCATTATGTAAAGTGAAATAAGCCAATAGGCTAGTCACAGAAACATAAATATTGTATGTTCTCACTCATATGTGGGAACTACAAAAGTGGATCTCACAGAAGTATTGAGTTGATTACCAGAGACAGAGAATGGTGTGTGTGCATCGGGGTGGGGGGATAAAGAGAGGTTGGTTATTGGTTAAAAACACAGGTAGAAAGAATAAGTTCTAATGTTTGATAGCAGAGTAGGGTGACTACAGTTAAGAAGAAGGTATTGTATATTTCAAAGTAGGTAGAAGAGAGGAATTGAAATGTTTCCAGCATATAGAAATAATAAATAGCAGAGGCATTGGATGCCCTAAATACCTGACTTGATCATTGCACATTCTATGCATGTAACAAAATATCCCATGTACTTCATAAATATGTGAAAATATTATATATCAATTAAAAAGGGCATTCCAAAAGTTCCTTAAAAGTGACAATTCCAAAGACCCCCAAACTGAATGTATATCTCAGTAAATATGAACAAAGACGCCAATATGACCGTTAGACATACACATGGAGAGTAAATGACATCACTTAAGCATATAAGGGCACTGGCCTTTCTGAGAAGAGTGTATTTCTTTCTGGAGTCTCAGTAAAATAATAACTAGTCTTTGAGAAACTTAGACATAATTATGAAAAGCTGAGAGAAGAAGTTAGTAGGAATGAAATACAAGCCCATTTAGAAAGATTTATCAACATTAAATAATGGCTGCCATTTATGGAAGATTATTGTATGCCATCGACTGTGGTATGTGATTTTTCTGTATTATTTTTCATTAATATAGATACTACTGTCACCATTTGTGATGAGGATGTTGGGATTCTGAGAGTTAATCTTGCTCAGGATTTAAACAATAAATAAATAAGAATTTTAAGACATGATTGCTGGATTCCAGGCCTGGCCCCTTGTAACTGTACCCTAAGACCATAATGGAAAGGCTCACTGATTGGAGCACTTGAAAATATGGACCAAGAAAGTACAAGTAGCTATTTTAAAAATCTTAACTGTCACCTGAGATGTCTGTGCTGTGATCCAGAGATTTAAACTGATGCAAAGCTAATGGGAAAATAAAGGAACACTTCTTGCAAGATATCTGGCCTTCCTGTACTTCTGGTCAAGTTCTGTGTGGTCTCTGCATTGGGATGCTAGGGATAGAAAGTGCCACTGGTAAAGCTGGAAAAAGTAGAGAAAAGGTAACCCCAAAGGAGCAGACTTGACAAGTGACACCTGAAACCATTCGATTTGCTTCCTCCAGGTCTGATGACTTACATGTGAACAGGAACTAGCAGAAAAGAATCCAGGGGAAAAGGCTGGTTAGTAGCACACAAAGTAAGTTTATGGAAAAGCTAAACTAAGCAAAAATCAGAAGACTGAGGCTCAAGTTAGGAACAATATTTAAACAGAGGAATTATGAATGCAAAAGTATGTGCAAACACACTGAACGTAAACTTTGGTAGAAAGAATTTTGGTAATGAGTGAAATAGCTTTCTGAAAGCAAAGAGCCATAAACTCAGAAAGTCCTGGCCGAAGGGATTAGGCAGCCTTCTTTTAAAAAATTCTAAAGTTGTTTTCCTAATGGATTTATTATGACTAACTGAGAAATCTAAGAAAAATGCAGTTTCATTTCCTTTGTCTGCACCACCCTCCCATTCTACTTTAAAGGAAGAAGTTTTCAAAGTGTGGTCTTCAGACACCTGTGGAGTCCCTGAGACAATTCCAGAGAGTCTATAGGTCAAAACTATTTTCATAATAATAAAACAAATGGACTTTTCTCTCTTTTTTTCTATTCTTGTGACATTTGTAACGATGTTGCAAAAGCAATGGAGGATAAACTGCTGGTACTTAAAACGAATAAAGCAGTGGTACAAAACTGTACTAGCAATCGTTGTATTCTCCACCACTACACACTCGATTACACATCTTTATAATATTCTACACGACTAATTTTGAATTGAACATAAAGCAATTCTGCTGCATACCGAAGTTTGATGGTTCTCTTGATAAAAGACACTTGAGTGAATGAGTTGCAAGCTGAACTAGCTTCTTTGATTATAGAACAACACTTTTCTGTAAAAGAATGTTTTGCCGACGAGCTATGGTTATAAAGACTTGCATATTTAGCACATAATTTCTCAGAAAATGAATGAAGTGAGCCTGTCACTCCAAGGAAAACAACTAATAGTATTTGTGTTTGCAATAATAACATTTAAACTCTCAAACAAAAACTGGGATTTTAAAAAACTGATATGTGTCATCAGGAGCTTGAGAGCTAAGTACTTACAGACTTTTCTGATAATATCAGTGGTGATATTAATAAATAAGATTTTTTGATACTATGTAGTGAATTATAGCAATATTTAAGCATAATCTAGTGGACAAATATTTTCCAAATGACTAATGCATCATGTTAAAAAATAATGCATGGATTAAAGATTTATTCAGAGTACCGAAGAGCCCACTGGATTTTTAAGTAACAGAGTATGAAAAGGGCATTATTATGATTTCAGACTCCACATTACATCTAACCTTTGAAAAACTATCACTTGTCAAATTTTGGTGTAGTATCACAGACTATCTCAAGCTACCAAAAAAGTTCTACTAAAATATTCCTCTTTTTTTCACCTCCGTATCTTTCTAAGGCTGGAATTTCTTCCTATATTTCACTAAAACAACCTATTGCAAAAGACTGACACAAAAGCAGATATGAGAATTCGGCTATCTTCTTTAAAGTCAGTTATCAAAGAAATTTGCAAAAATGTAAAATGATGCCACTGTTTAAAACTATTCCTTGTTTTGGGATATATAATTATTTTTCATAAAAGTAATATCAATGTTAGCATGTAGTGAATTTAATTTTAATTATTTTTAAATAAATTAATAAATACTTTTCTCTAGTTCTCACTTTAAATTTTGGTAACAGTAAATATAGAGAGAGTTAAGCCATATAAACCAAAGCTCTTTTGGATCCTCAATAATTTTATTTATTTATTTTTTAGAGACAAGGTCTTATTCTTTCACCCAGGCTAGAGTGCAGTGGTACCATCATAGCTCACTGCAGCCTTGAACTCCTGGGCTCAAGCCACCCACCCAGCTCAGCCTCCAGAGTAGCTGGGACTACAGGTGCTCACCCCTACACCTGGCTAATTTTTCTTATTTTTTGTACAGACAGGTCTCACTATGTCACCCAGGCTGGTCTCAAACTCCTGGCCTCAAGTGATCCTCCCACCTAGGCCTCCTAAAGTGTTAGGATTGCAGGTGTGAGCCACCATGCCTAGCCTGGATCTTCGACAATTTTTAAGAGTGTA
Organism: Avahi laniger; assembly: GCA_963575035.1. Classification (NCBI taxonomy): domain Eukaryota; kingdom Metazoa; phylum Chordata; class Mammalia; order Primates; family Indriidae; genus Avahi; species Avahi laniger. The sequence goes on along the minus strand of CAUYSK010058548.1, from coordinate 22,995 downwards.
TAGGATTCTGAAACTACAAGGTTTAAGGATCGTTATTTTAAGGGCACTTTCCTAAAAGGCTTTTAGATGAATTTTTTTTTCTATTTCAACTGGAATAATTTAATAAGTGACCGACAAATTTTACACTCTATCATTAAAGCAAGCAATTAATATTCGTGAGCAGTTACTCTATAACCATACACAAGGCATGACTATATGGACAGGAGGAAGATGACTAAGCCAAGGGCCTTAAACTCAAACACCTGCAGATTCTAGGTGTATGACATAAATGAGTAAGATAATCTCTGAGAACTAAGTCCTTTCCACTTTCTTGAAACTCTCCACATTATTTTCCTTTCTTTCATTTTTGAGAGAAACTTGGGTTCCAAGAATAATGTCTTCGTCTTAAAGCTACCATAAGAAAGCAATTGCTCATGTCTTATTATAAATGGTCACCAACAACACTGCCTTCTGGCTTTTCCCCTGAGCACAGAGGAAGTCTTTCTGTCGTCCCCTCTCCAGTTGCACCTCTCCCCGTGGGTGAAAAACCTGCAGAGTCCAGGGGACACGCCGCAGGCAGCCCGTTCCCAGACCACACAAACCCTGGGCCCCAGATTTCTCTGCCAAATGGGTTTGAGCTGCTTCTGTGACTTGTGTGTCTCCTCCAGGTTTGTCCTCCCGAGTGTGGGGCTGTAACCCCCCCACGTGACTACACCCAGGCCTGAGGGGCAGGCATAGGGGTGCGTGTTTGCAGTGGGCAGAGCTTGTACAAGTAGACTGGGGCTTTCTGGACAGAGTAGGGGATGGAAGAGCAGGAGCACAAACCACAGGCTGAAGACGGGCTCCTCCTGCGGCACCACATGCCAAGCCAGAACTTTGACAATCCTAAATTTGAACTTAGCCTTTCGGGTTGTTATATTTGTGAAGTCAGGAGGATAAAACATGTAACAGTTGGTTGGCTTGTTTTAAAACTTAATTAATTAAACCTTTGAAATGTGGGTAAGTATTTGGATTCTGTCCTCAGATCACGAATACTAAGGGATGAGCCTGGCTATCGATGCTTGCCTAGATGTAGGGAGGACTGTGGGGAGAGGGAAGGACAATGGCCATTATGCTAGTATATTCTGTCTAAAGAGAACAGGCATTCTAAGATTCAGCTGATGTTTGCTAGACATTATGATTTTTAAAGTGATATTAGGAACCCAAATTTTAATGCAAAAGTTTCTAATTTTAAAATATTGATTAAAAAAATTGACATCTGATAGCAATCACTGAGCAGTCCAAATAATGCTCTCTCTAGCCTAGAGCTGGCCAGTGAGTTACTTGATTATATTCGGGCTTGAAGAAAGTTTGTAACGTCATGGAGTTTCCAAAGCCTTTCTACCCACATCCTCACCGGCAATATGATCAATGATGATGTTAACAGAAATGGCTACCTATTATTACCTACCAGGCATTATATTAGGACTATTGAACACCTTATTTCAACAGCATTGGTACTTTCAAATGTTTTTTCATGTATGAGAAAGCTGTGGAGCTCAACTATCAATTTTCACTTAGCCAGTCCCCTTTATAATAATTTTTATCAAAAAATCTGTTAGTGCTTTTGTTCAGGAAACATAGTAAAATAGGTGGATATGAATTAGAATAATTTACCTGGTCTGTGGAGAGATTACACTTTGGCACAAGTTGTAATTAAGTGAGTTAATCCGCTTCCCATATTGATTCCAGGTCTGTAATTCAATAACAGGTTCTGGGCAAGTGAAACTTGAACCTTTCTGAGCAACATGGGCATTGAGCATGAAGCTCTTCTGTTTCTATGCCAATAAAGTGTCACCTCTTGATTATGACTCCTTTTATAGCCTTTCCATAACTCCTTCAAATGGTCTTGTAGATGGGCTATAAAGTGGTTAATCAGAATAAATTAAAATTTGTACTTGGTACTGAAATGTAAATTAATTGTGTTTTCTCCCAAATCTAACCATTTGAAACATCTGGTATATATATTTTAGTGCTTCATTCACTCTAATTGTGTTAATTTTAGCAAGTTGTTAAAACTACTTCTCACTTCCCCATCATAGTAGTCCAAAGGATGCAGCTAATGTTTCAGCATCGAAGCATCTCTTACAAACTCATTAGAGAAACAACCGGTCCTCTTCGGTTCATCATAAAGTAAAATAGAGCAGAACGTTATCATCTGTCCATTGCCAACCAGACAATGAAACCACTGCCCTTACTGTGAAGAAAATTTAAAGTTTTCAAGAATCAAGGGCATTAAATATAGAAAATTAATCTTTTCACTGCCAAGTTTTGTACTTTTGAATATCAATTTTCCCCAGCTGTGATAGTTTCTTTTGTAACATCTGCTGGAGAAGAGAAAGGATGCATAGCGATTGCACTTAAGCACAGCTATACTTTTTGATGATTAAGGCCAACAGAATTATGGGGAATCCGTGACTTGTAAATGATATAAATTATATAAAGATTAAAAATGCTCATAACTTACTTTTAATTAAGCAGTAAGCCTGAAAAGATTTTTTGGTAATTCTGAGTCATGTGCATTACAAATGACAGACAATAATTCCTACAAAGAGGATCACATATTGAATTCAAAATGTTCATATTTCACTTTTACATCACAAAGCTGTTTCTATTCAGTTTCTGTTTCTTAGCTAAGTTAACTAATTTTTCTTCCCAGAATTATTCAGTATTTTACACAATTATCTTTCTGGTTTGATTTCGTAGACATAGGGGACTTAGCTTCTAATGCCTATAATCCCAAGGGGCTGGAGACAGACTCAAGATACGTCCAGATAGGTCAATGCTCAGGTCACTAAATGTTCCCTTTTCACGGATTCTTTCCACTTGATTTTGTTGAACTTGTCGTTTGTTTCATATAGACAAGTCCTCAGTTAACTACATGCAAAACAACATTTTTTTTAAAATGGACAAAAATACAGAGTTAGCATTTTAGTAGTCAACAAAAAGCCCAATCTCTTCTTCATCAAAAAGAAAAGAACGAACCATACCAATATACCAAAATGAAGGAATCAAAAATTTCTCCTTTTACTCTATATCCTAGGGCTTGATTCTGCTTGTCTAGTTTCTAGCTCTGATTGATATAGAGATGGTAATGTAAATACCATGAAAAAGCCAAAAGAGCAGTTAATGTAAGACAGAAATGGAATCTGAACAGAAAGCATCTAAATACACATGCTAACGGTATTCTGCAATGACTCAATTTACTCAGAGCAGAAAATACAATACTTTCACTATGTCAAAAGTTCTACTCCTCTACACACAAAATATTTTTCCTTTTATTTTTTTATTGTTGGGAGAGCATGTGGACTTTCACTGATATGGTTGTGAGTGCTCAACCCTTGGGAGAATGATGATGGCAACAGAAGACAAGGCACCTGTCTTCTAGCAGCCTCAAGTTTAGAGGACAGACCAGGACAGACACATAAAAAATAGAAGAGCATTGGCAAATAACTACATGGGTCTGTACATGTTAAACTAAGCTTTAAGTGTTTGATGTCTCGTTGTCTTGCATTTTCTAAGATTCCACCCTCATCTATTCTGAAAGTATTAATATCATCCTCAGGGGTATTTTAAACTTTTAGAGCAACTATATATATAAATCTAAATACATAAATCTCCTTAAATTACAATTTTCACTGGGATTTCTTTTCCACAAACATGGGCTCTTACTTTACTGTCATATAAAATAATGTGTAGCTCTCTTTATCCTTGCCAGCTGCTATTGTTACTTGCATTACCAAATGGTGTTGCAACTTTGAATAGTCTATAGAAAGTTTAACTCAGATTGAAATATTTTGGAGGAATCTCAAGAAATTATTCCCTTCGTTAGTGTGGTTATGAGCCCTTATTAATATGTACATATTTTTAGTATGTCTTTAAATCATTTGTAAATAACCCAAGACAGAGTTGCATGGCTGCAGAGGTCAGGAAAAAATGGAAGGAGAAATATGTGGTATATGAATGTATTGCTTATCTGGTTGGGGATTTGCTTATTTCTCACTGGGATGAGGCACTGGAAGGTTGTTGACACCAAATAACTTGCAAAATGAAATGATGTCCTTGCCAAAAACATACGTGTTAAGGGAGAGTCCTGGTGAAGGCAACTCATATCCTCGCAGGGAAAGTATCATTTCCTAACACAAATAAAATCTCTGATATTTGATTAAAAACATTACTTAACTTTTCTATCTCAGTAGAAGATTCCAAATTTTACTTAAATCTGATTATAATTTCATCAAATTAAATGTTAAAAGAGTAAAATCAAGAGCACATAGTGGACATTGTGGTTCACTCATCACAGGCATTCCACACTGGGTGATTAGCCTATGGAAGAGTCTCCCAACTGGTACACATTAGCATCTTCAAGTGTACTCAGCAGACCAGCAGCTTTGCCTTCATCTGGAAGCTGGTTAGAATTGCAGGTTGTCTCCTTTTCCCCAGACCTACTCAATCAGAGTCTGCATTTAAGCAAGATATGTCACATGATTTTTGCACACATTAAAATTTGAGAAGAACTGCCCTCCCAGAGCAGAGAAGAATAATGCATTTCAAGTCTGACTGAGACTTGTCTGTCACCACCGCACAGAGGCCAGGGTCTCAGACCATTCACTGCTGCCATAAGCAGTTGTGAATATGTATCCCAATTTGCTGGACAAACGCTATAGATTTCTATGTGTGCCATGAAGTTGAAAAAATAAAAGTTTGGAAAGCGCTTGTTTGAGTTAATCAAGTTCTCCCTCCCAGTCAGTGATCAGTTCAGGAATGTACACAAAATCCAACTTCAGATAACGGAGCATGAAGGAGTGTCCTCTAAAGGAGCTGAAGAGGCTCTGGGAAAATTGCATTATTCCTAAGATTACCCAAATAGTGACATGCTCTCATTCCTCTGGCCATTACTGCTTCAGGAGTCCAGGCTGGAAACTTCTCAGCTGTCTTGCTAACAACCTGAGGCTGAAGCCAGTGCTGAAGATGACAACTCAGAAAGAGACTGAAGCCAGCCCATCCTAAAGCCTCCATGGCCACTGGACTTCCTGTAATACTATGCAATGCATTTCCTTATCATTTAAGCAAATTTAGCTTGAGGTTCCAGTTAGTTGCATATCATCTTAATAAAAGGGAGGAACAGCAATTTTCCTGATCGAGGGCAACTGGTCTCATGCATTTTTGAAAAATGTAAAGCAGTTTGAATGTCATGAGCCCATGGAGCATTATCATGTACACTACCAGCCTTTCCAACCTCCCCTCCGGTTTCTGTGAGTGCCAACTCCTGGTACAAACTCTTTGAGCAGTGGCGTTCAATAAGGGTATGCTGAAGGAAATGAAAGAATGAATGAATAATGGCACAAGTGCACTAAGTTTAAATTGCTTTCCAAAATGTTTTCCATTACCTTGATTCCAGTTATTGTTACCTCTTTTCTTTTTGAAGGCTACTAGGACTCATTAATAAATTACTGTTAGCTAAGAAATTCACATCCACATCATGTATCATTTTTACCTGCCTGCATAACACTGCCAATGTCCCTAATTTTATAGCATGAGGATACACCTGTAATACTTGTTGAATAATGCAAAGGAAAATGCATTTACCACTATATCATACCTCCCCAAACCATATTTTTCAACATATTCAGGGTGTCAGTTGAAGAATGACATGGTTCATAAATTTGGCAAGGAGAGCTTTATTTCTTACAAAAGGTTGCAGCCTACAGGCTGGCCATCTTGCAGGCTGGGAAACATAGACTCAGCCAGAAGCTGAAAGCAAGCAATTCCAGGGAATCATAAAGGGGACAGGAATTTATGCCGAGCAGGATGGCCAAATATACATATTTAATAAGCTATAGGAAGGACCATGAATATTTATAAAAGGAGAAACAGGCACATGTGCAGTTGAGCTTCATACCCCTTCATAGGACCCATGTTCAAAAAACGGTGGCATTCACATGATCCCAGGGTGGAGTTTTCAGCCCTCTAAAGTCAAAAGGTGAAGCAGAGGACATGAAAACCCTCACTGAGCATACTCAGCACACTAGCCAGAATCACTCCATTGCCCCTAGTCTCTTATCAGGAAGGAATCCTGGTCAGTTGCGCTGAAAAAGCAAAAAGGGAGGAGCAGTCATCAGGTTGGTCGAAATCAGTGGTGGAGCAAGTCTTTCCAAGGAATGGATTCTGTTTAAGCCTTAGTGAAGAAAGCCTAATGGTGGTTAAGGAAGGAGGGAGTATAACATGGCACGTCTGATCCATTCTGTCATGGCTGGGATTTCAGCGTTTCAGGATTCTCTGGGGTCACCCTGGCCAAGAGGGAATCCATTCAGTCAGTTGGAGGGCTTAGGATTTTGTTTTATTTTTCTCAAGGGATATGTGTACAGTCACCAGGTAAGTTCCCTCTCCGCCTAAGGAACAGACGGTTGCTGGAAGCCATGAGTTCAGTTAAAATTTCTCCCCAAAGAGATTACTTGCTTATTGTATTAATAAATATCACTGAATGTTAATGGTTCAGAGTCACCGTCAGAAGAGACTATTGCAGGATGCAGTAAAAGTGCGCTTTACTTATTTTCCTATGAGAACAATGAGCATGTAGTACATACACCCATGTCACAGACATTTCTTATTGTACTTGCATTCATTTGGATCGAAGAGGTGTTGAGAGAGGGAAGGGACAATGGAACAAGAGTCAAGTCACCTCTCTGAGCCCCATTTACCTCACTTACAAGGTGATGGATTGCATTAGGCAGCAATCCTCAGTCCTGGCTGTACATTAGAATCATCTGGGGATGTTTAAAAATATAGACCATTCGATATCATCGCCAGACATTCTGATTTCATTAATCTAGGGGGCAAGGTGAGGATGTAAATCTTCTCCCATAAATCTAATGTGCAGCCATGTTTGGCAACTAGTAGATTAGATATTTTTAGGTTTGTTCCCAACTAGAACTGTTATTCTAGTGTCCAATTGTCCTGGAATGCCTTACTTATGTTAATGACATACTGTTTTTTTCATGCTTGGGGAAGGCCATCTAAGGATCCCACCTTACTGTTTCCTGCTTACACCCATTTACAAACAAACACAACTGTGCTTGGTTGCAGTGACAGAGAAAAGGATTCAATATATAGCAGAGAACCTAAAGGAGAAAAAGGGGATATATGCTCGATTGCTCTGAAGCCATTTGCACGTCCTTATTTCTAACTCGTCAATTGCAGCATATTTTGGTCTCTGCACCCATAAATACTCTTTCTAATTGCCTTGATCCAGCATCTCCAAAGGACACCGAATCGGTTTCAGGAAACACCACATGAGATTGCACAGCCAGATGATTATACATCTATTTTATTTCAAATACAAACTACTCAAAATACACATCTAACTGACCACTGGGCTGTAGTAAAGTATATTTTTATTGGAAAAGGCATGCACATTTGGTTTTGACACAACAGCACAGGTAACACACTACACCTAGTGAAAAGTGCCAACTGAGCAACTTCAATTCTTCTAGGCATTCTTAATCATACAGGGATAATACTAGCAGTAACTTTTCACTGTGTTCTGGCCAAATGCCAACTCCCAGCATCTGTATCTCTATGTCTAAAGGCTTTTTCCAGGACAGACTGCTTATGCTTAATCCAAAGTGAATAGATTTAACATTGCCTCAACCAGGGACTCTCAGAAATTTCCTAATGAATATCTCAGCTCCCTGGCCCTTCGGGTGGGATAAATCTGAGGTAGGTGTTTCGCACAATCTCTCAGAGTTACTCAGAGGCTTAAGCTTTGTTGGCCGCTATGGTACCTGGCTTAAAAACATACCTCTTATTGGCTTCATCTCTTCTTTGCAACACTTCTTATCCACTTCCCTAATGATGCTGCCTGCACTTGAGAAATAAAATTTTGCTTCTTCAATCTTATCTCCAGCTCTGCTTTTGGGAGAACCCAATCTAAGACAACACTGTCATCAGCTTGGAAGGCAGTCATGGGAACTGGGCAGTGTATCTGTTTTGGGGAAATCATATAGAGGGAAAAGGAAAACAAAAGACGGGAAGATGGGAGGAGTTGTGGCTGGCGGGGGAGGATGTTATATTAAATAGGTGGTCAGGTAGGACACATTAAGAAGTTAAGTTTGAGCAAAGATTTAAAAATATGGCATAAGAATATTCCTATGCAAGTATGAAATGCCTCTTTAAATATAAAAGTTTGGACCAACTATAACTTCAATATCCGCTTGCTCTCAAAACAGAGAAAAGCAACAGTAATTTCCCTCTGTGTGTTACAGCTGCCCCTGAGGCCTATGCCACATGGACCTTTCTGGCTGCCCATTTGACATATGGTGCACTGGGGAGTCAGCTCAGTTCAAACTTCTTCCCCAATAGTGCTATTCAAATTAACATATCTTCGGTTCTAAGGGTAGCAAAATTGTTATCTATTAGGGTGGAAGATGGCTTTGGGCAACCTTTCTGCTGTTTGGGAACATTCTTTGGAGGCAACTTTGCAATCAGTTCCATACTTGCTTTCAGAGTGATGATAAGCACAGTGTCCAGCACCTTCTCATCTAAGAGAAAGAGAGTTCTCTTTGGGAAAGAAAGCAGTAGTTCCTTTCTGCCTTGAAAGGTCTTTATTTACATGACAGTGGAACATAATTTTAATCCAACATATGAGGGATTTAATGAGCAGTTCCCAGAGAAAGGGCAATAGAGTAAAACAAATACTGTACTGTTTCCTCTTATCTTTGGGGGATACATTCCAAGATCCCAATGGATGCTTGAAACTGCCAGTAGTACCGAACTCTCTATATTACTATGCATGGATTTCTTTTTCCTTCTTCACAGTTTTGCAAACAGAAGATTTGTTCTGATCACAGATTTTAGCAATTTTAGCATAGATTTGAGAACTTTCACCTTTCCTACTTAAAGAAAGCACTATACGGCTTTTCTTTGGCATATCCAAATTGCTAGCATCACTATTCTTGTTCTTTGGGGGCATTATTAAGTAAAATAGGGTTACTTGAACACAAGTATTGTGATACCAGGACAGTCAATTTTGTTGACCAAAAAGGAAGAAGCTGAGGCAAAATTAATACAGAGAGTTTATTTGGGCCAAGGCTGGGGACTGAAGTGCCAGGACACACTTCCAGTTTGCCTTAGATAGTGCTCTGAAGATCAAAGGAGAAGCTCAAGGTTTTAAAGAAAAAGGGACAAATCAGGAGATTACGAAATTTGTTTTGAAATTATGAAAGTTGTTCATGAGGAATTCTCATTGGTTTACAGAAATAATGTTGGTTAGTGATTGGCTAGACACTGTGGAACCATAAGGTGCGTGGCATTTTAGGTATGGCCACTTGGTCTTGGTTAGTCTAAAGGCTTCATCGCAAGTGGCTTCAAGAGGTAATTATTTAGCTCAAGGGGGAGCAAGACATGACTTGTTACACTTTAAACGCCTCTCTGGGCCTGATAATTTAAAGTGGCTTGCATTTCTCAGATAAAGTGCTTTTATTTTATTTTTATTTTTTTCCCTAATCTGATAACCAAGAGAGTTACTAAGTGACCAACTGGCAGGTAGGGTCCACAGCATGGAGACTCTGGACAAAGGGATGATTCATATCCCAGGTGGGACACAGTGGGATGGCCTGAGATTTCCTCACCCTAGTTAGAATCACACACAATTTAAAATTTACACACTGTTTACTTCTGGAATTTTCCATTTAACATTTTCTGCCTGTGGTTCATCATGGGTAGTTGAAACTGGGGAAAGCAAAACTGAAGATAAGGGGGGGACTACTATATCTAATTTCATTAAAGAATATCTGGTGATTTGTAAAGGGAATTGAAAGATAATTTCTATTAAAAGACATCATATTTGGTACTAATCAATAGATTTATATGATCAGCTTGAGACCATGAACCTCTCATTTTTTAGGAGAAAGCCTGGATGGGGGCTGGTGAGGAAAGAAAAAGACAGAAGTGGTCCTGCTGCCTCTGCAGCGGCTTCCCTGGCCTGCGGCCCTGCTGTGTGAGCATGCCCGCCAGCGCGGAGAAACGTACTGCGTCCAGGTCATTAAATGTCTTACACACTGTACTACGTAGTTTGTACTTAATTCTGAAGGCAATAAGGAACCTTGACAAATTTTAAGCATGATTAGATTTTTGTGATGTAGAAAGTTCATTAAGGTTGCTGTATCCAGGATAGATTGGAGAGGAGGGAAGGAGATCAGAGACAGAGGAAACATGGTGGTTATGAAGGTTATTTTGGAGAGAGGTGAGAAGAGTCTAGCAAGAAAGTAATGCTCATGCACTTTTTCTGTTTAGAAAGTTATGTGACTCAGGAGTAGTCATATGGTGTGATATGAGAGGTGCTAAGATAAACATTTGAGGTACCCATATGGCTTTTACACCTCTTTTCATGATGATAAGTCGTATTTCAAGTCATTATTTAAAATTATCTACTATCTGTATTTAGGAAGACCTGTGATAGTTTACAAGTTAAAATGAAATGCCAATTATTTACTGAAATTTAGTATATTATGCATATCTCATAATTTAGGAATTCTACGCTTAGGTATGTAATGAACAGAAATGCATAACTATGTGTAGCAAAAGACACGTACGAGAATGGTCACTGCGGTGTTTTTTGTAATAGCCCCAAACTGGAAATAACTCAAATGCCCATCAACAATAAAATGGATAAAATGTGGTATATGTCACAAAATAATAAAGTATATACAATAAAATAATATAATAATAAAAGAGTAGCTGGGTTTGATGGAGTGTGCCTATAATTCCAGCTACTTGGGAGGTTGAGGTGGGAGGATTGCTTGAGCCCAGGAGTGGAAGGCTATAGCGAGCTATGATCACGTCACTGCACTCCAGCCTGGGCAACAGAGCGAGACCCCATCTCTAAAAACACAAAAGAAAAAAAAGAGAAATAATATAAGGTACTGAAAATGAACAAAATATTGCTACACATCCAAACATGAATAAATCTTACAAACATAGTGTTAACTAGAAAAAAGCAGATATGGGTTGAGTGCGGAGGCTCATGCCTGTAATCCTAGCACTTCTGGGAGGCCGAGGTGGGAGGATCGCTTGAGGTCAGGAGTTCGAGATCAGCCTGAGCAAGAGCAAGATCCCATCTCTACTCAAAATGGAAAAAATTAGCCAGGCATGGTAGTGCATGTCTGTAGTCTCAGCTCCTTGGGGGGGCTGAGGCAGGAGGATTGCTTGAGCCCAGGAGTCTGAGGTTGCTGTGAGCTAGGCTGACGCCACGGCACTCTAGCCCAGCTGACAGAGCAAGACTCTGTCTCAAAAGAAAAGAAAAGAAAAGAAAAGAAAAGAAAAGAAAAGAAAAGAAAAGAAAAGAAAAGAAAAGAAAGAAAAGAAAAGAAAAAAAAGAAAAAAGCAGACACGAAAAATATGTACTGCAGAATTCTACTTACACAAAATTTTCTCAAGGTGATAAAATTAATCTAAAGTATTAGAAATCTGAATAATAGTTACATTTGGGGAGAGGAAGGTGCTAGTGCGGGGGTTGCAGCATACAAGGGACATCTGACATGTTTTGATATATTATTATTTCTTCACCTGGTGGCGACTGAGTGAGAAAGTTTACTTTGTGAAAATTCATAGAGGTGGGCCCTAATGATTTCTGTGCTTTCTGTATGCATTCCTGAATGCAGACATTTATATAAAAAGGACGAAAGAATCACAAATTCGTGGGAACTTAGTTATAATGATGTAAAAATTTATTACTTTTTGTCATTAATGCAATTCCAAATGAGATGTTTAGAAATAGAATAAAACAGACTTCCCATATGAGAAGCAGGGACAGTAGCTTTTAAGCTGAGTCATTGCAAGTAAAATATTTGACTTCAAATGTTTTAGTAAATAAATGTAGAAAGAGGAGCAATCTGCATAATTTAGTTTTAAAAAGCAATATGATATAGATAAAAGTAAATTGATGTGGAAACAGAAACTATGTTTCAGACACCAAGGAAAAATGATCATACCCAACATTTATCAAGCATTTATTATGTGCCAAGTAATGAAATAAGAAGTTTACATTTATTTTATCTTATTTAATACTCATAATAAGCTTACAAAGTAGTTGTCACTGTTATGCCCATTTGACAGATTGTGAAATTGAGACTCAGAAAGATTCAATTTGACCCCAGATCTGATTAAGTCTTAACCACTTAGTATAACAAAGGGTGATTCTGGACAAGCTATTATTCACCTCCAAACTTCAGGCTTCTTAGTAAAATCGAAGGGTCCTCATAGATTTGCTTTGGGTATGACACTGTGGAAACCAGTAGTGGTTACTTTCACTGTCTGAATTAGAAAGGGCAAGCTAAGTCAACTGCAGAGAAAATTTTTTCTTGGGCTAAATTCAGCACTAGGCAAGAATCTCAACTCTGGCAATATTCACAAACTTGTTTTATCAGGAGAACCAGCAAAAAAAACCTTTTTTTTTTTTAAAAAAAAAAAAAAACATTTCTGGATCCACTCTAACTGTGGAGCAGGGTCCTGGGAAACTGTTTTTGTAACGGCTTCCTTCTAATCCCAGTGGTTTTTCTGTTCTTATGATCAATAATGGTATGAACAATAAACTCCGGATTTCAAAAGACTTAGGCTTCTATTTTTAACTTGAATCTTAACTCACGTAGAAAAAAATAAGTTACGATTCAATAATTGCTTTTCTTCAGGGTCCTGTGACAGGACCTAGGTCACTTGCTTTCTGGTATTTTAACTTAATATTGTGATAAAGCTTGAAAAAAACATCTAAAGAACTGGAGAACTAGCATGTCACTTAGAATTTTATTCTCAAGTGGTCTTAAAGCAAGTTATCATTTTTTCATATTTTTTAAAGAAGATGTTGCACTCCCATCAGTTTGGGTTTAATTTTCTAACAACTATGTTTAGTATAACAAGTTCATGCTCATGGTAAAAGTCAGATCTGTATTCTGTCAATTAAAGGAGGAGAGAATTCTCCATCCTGTATTGAAAGCTTAAATGACAGACTGATTCAGAAGAAATATAAAAAAGTAGATTCTGCTCATAATTTTTTCTAGAAAAGTATTGAGGAATTTCTCCTTGAAGTACTTGGTTAAGAAGACAGTTTTGCAAAATTGCAAACAAAGATGATGCAATTTTCCTGTTGAAATCACAGGAAATAATGTTATCTAATATTTCAGGGATTTACGAGTTAAGAGGCTAGGGATAACATGAGGTGTGGTAGGACAGTGAAAACGTTCCAAAGGCAAAATTTGACAACATTTGCCAGCTTCACGATTTTACAGCTGGCTCCAGCCAACCCTGAAAACCCTGCCTAGGGGCAGCTTTGGGGACATTTGCCAAGCCAGGCTAGTGGAGAACATTCTAGAGGTGCATAGCGAACATCTTGAAGAGCAACTAAAAGTGAGTCTGATATGTGCAGAGTGGCGATATCCAGTGTTAAAAAAACACAGTATAATGTAAAAGAGAGTGGACAACAGATCTGGGAAAATTGCTTCTCATGATTGATTCTGACAGCTCTCAAGAATAATGATCAAAGTTTCAAATATTTTAACAAGCCTGAGGAGTAGTACTTTGCAATGACAGAGAATAGAGTGTGCGTCGATGCAAATGTTGGGGGAGAGAAATCTCTTGAGGAGAAAAAACAATTTTTCTTGGAGATGGCGACAATGTAAGAGTGAAAAAGAAAAATTGCCTCTGTTTTGAGCTCCACTCAGCTCAGTTAGTGCAATGTCACAACTTGAGAGCACAGAGTTGGGGCTAGCAGACAGGCATAGAGGACACAAACGGAGCCATTTCATGCTGCCTCTGAGTCAGAGTGCTGTGTACCTGGCTTTGGGATAACTAATATGTCAGAGTGGGGAGAAATGTTTTAGGAGTTTCTGCCTCTATTAAATCTTCCCAAATAACCCTGAGCAATAAATCACTCTGTAGCCTTTAATTCTATGGCATGTGATATTTCATATTTAAAACGAGTTCTTGTCAAAGGTACAACCACAAATATTCCCTCCCCATGCAAGATCAGTACATCTGAATGTGCTTAATCATAGATCAGTTTGGGCTGCCTTCCAGGTCAGCGCTCAGGAAGAAGCCTTCTTGCTCCAGTAAAGTCCGGAGCTCCTACCAAAGTACTAAGTCCAGAGTGAACAGCATTCTGCCAGGAGTGATTTGGTCTAGGTCAGGATCAGTGGGAGTCAGGTTGGTGAAAAAAGAAGCAAGAAGCCAAAATTGATTAAATCAAATTAAACCTTAAGTATGACTATATTTTTCTGAGTAGATAAACATTCAAATAGAATGAATGTTATCCTATTTCCACATCCTAACATGCTGCTAATAGTTAATGAAGCAGTATCAAAATGAGCACAAGCTATTTCTCCATAGAAACATTTTCTCACTCGAAAAGTCATCTTCTAAGGAAGAAATGTTCATGCTAAGGTATATTTGTGTATCTTTGGAGAGAAAGCATTATTAAAAACATTATTACCTTGCGGTGAAAAATGAAATGCATCATACTCACCACTTCCAAATTTAGACCAACTTTCTTTAACATCTTTAAAATAGCAATTGTTTCTAGAGAACACACATATTTACTTTATATCCTCTCATTCAGTTGCAAACATAATCAAAACTCTTTCAAAAAAGCATTTAAATAGCATGTATTTTTTTTTAAAGTGCAGGTAATAAATCTCCATAATAAGATTTTTATTCAAACAAATTGTGAACACACTGCTTTGCAACTTATAAACAAAATATAGCTTTCTGGAATTCCCTTGGCTTCAATTGTGTGAAGAATTCATAGAGGAAAATGTAAACCCAATGGGGCTTTAATGTCCTCATATTTAATCTTCCATTAGGCAGCATTTCAAAAGACAAAAATGGCAAAAATATACAATACAAGAGCACTTAAATCCACTCAACACATTGTAGACTGTAAAAAATTAAAATATATTGTGTATTTTATTATGGAAAGCAGAGTCAAGGGCATCAGCCAACTGATCTGATAATCCAATAAACTATTTAGAAGATGTTTTATGCCTAGATAAGAGCTGTGGACAAGCTGCATGCTCGGGCTATTTAGCATCGCAAATATACTTAGTGGAAAGCTATTCAAGCGATGCTGTCTCACTCAGGCATTTCTGGAGAAAGAGCTATGTTGATAGGTTTTGGTTTAAAAGGGAAGCATTTTATGAAATATTATAAATATTGATTTCACTAACAGAGTCAGACCAATTTATGAGTTTGTGTACATATTAGCAATGTTTTCATTTATATTGCTGTGTTAGATTTCAATGGGGATCCAAACACACAAGTTTTTTCAGGTATATCTTGAAAGACTCTCTTTGGGCAACACTAATTTGGAGGTTCTTATTTCCTTCTTCTAGAAGGACTCCTGTTTTTGATAATTCTAATGATAAATCACAGCATAAGAGACCAGAGTTCTAATATATTTGTTTATTTCTATGGAACTAGGCACCCACTGATCCAGAGAGAAGGCTACTTAATACAGTTTGACAACCCACAAGACAGTGTACTAGGGACTGGAATGAGTTGCTGAAGTAAAAGACAGCCCTTGCCCTCACAAAGAACTCATGTTCTAAAGAGAATCAATGAGGAAGATTGAATAAGTATATGCAGGTATACTGACATTTACATAGACACAAACACACATGAAAATTCAGTTTTTTTATGAACATTATTTTAGGTTCAATCTAACATATATTACCCTCTTGCTCAGGTACTAAAGATAAGTGCCTCTCTCAATAGAATAATATAATTTGGTTATCTTTTTTTTAAGTTTCTTAATTGTGGGTGAAGAGGCTAAAGAGTATTAATCTGGTTCCAAAAATAAGAAAATAAATAGAAACCTAAAAATAAATTAGAAGGGAGATGAATAACCTAAAGGCAGCAGTAAAACTGAACTTTACAAAAGAGCCTCTACCACATGTCTGGTTTACAGAAACAAACAGCAGCCGCATCTAAAGAAGAATTGTCATAAATTATAGAAGCTGGGGAATATTATCTAAATGATGAAAATCGCTAACAACCAAATTTTTTATCAGATGAATTAAGAAGAGTAACTTCCATAAAAGCTCTATATACAGTATAGCATGCACAAATACAAATGGAATTCTACTATATATAAGAGCAAGTACATAATGATTTCACCACAGATGTCTTTCCACAAATATATGTACAGATATAAGTGTGCTTGTTTTAGAAAACGAATTTCTCTGAGGAGAATTTCTTTTAAATTTAGGATTTTTCACAGTAGTATTTTCCCTTGCCATTCACACACAGACTTATAAGTGAGAGGGAGGGCTTATTCCTTATTGTCCTGATCAATTAACTTATGTTAAGATATAAATAATGTGTGGAGAAAAGGAAACTCTCATACACTGTTTGTGGGAATGTACATTAGTACAGCCATATGGAAAACTGTATGGAGGTTCTTCAGAAAACTAAAAAATAGAATTATCATATGATCCAGCAATCCCACTTCTGGGTATTTACCCGAAATATTTGAAATCAATATGTTGAAGAGATATCTGCACTCCCATGTTCATTGCTATACCTTTCACAATAGCCAAGTTATATAATCAACCTGTGCCCATCAACAGACGAAGGCATAAAGATAACGTGGGATACATACACAATGGGATATTACTCAGCCTTTAAAAAGAAAGAAATTCTGTCATTTGGGACACAGAAGGAATTGGAAAACATGCTAGTGAAATGAATCAGGCACAACAATAAAAATACCGCATGTTCTTACTTCATGTGGAATGTAAACTACTGGCATTATAGAAACAGTGTAGAACGGTGGCTACCACAAGCTGGGAAGTGGAAGAATGGGGGTATGGTGGTCAAAGGGTACAAATTTTCATTTACACAGGAGGAACAAGTTTGTGGCTTTTTTTTTTTTTGGTTGTTGTTATTGTTGTTTTGATTTTATTTTTGTTTTTGTGACAGGGTCTTGCTCTGTCAGCTAGGCTAGAGTGCAGCAGCATGATCATAGCTCACTGCAGCCTAGAACTCCTGGGCCCAAGCAATCCTCCTGCCTCAGCCTCCCAAGTAGCTGGGATTATAGGCGTGAGCCACCGCTCCTGGCCATTTTTTTTTAACTGCGGTGTATTACACAGCAGGGTAAACATAGTTAATAGTGTATTATACATTTGAAAATTGGTAAGAGAGTAAATTTCAAATGTACTCACCACAGAAAATTTGAGGTGATGGATATGTTAATTAATTTAATTTAATTATTCCACATTGTATTCATAAATCATAACATTATTTTGTACCCTCAAACATATACAACTACAATTTGTCAATTTACAATAAAAACAAATTTTTAAAAATATATATAAATAATGGATTGAGGTAAAATTTTTTGATTCAAGTTTAATTTAGCCCCATACATGCTAGATATTGGAAATCTCATTATGTCAGAATAAACAGCATACATAAATTCTATTTCTGATCATTAAAACTCAGAACTCATTTCTGAGCATCACGAAATACGAATGTCTTTGAAAGGCTATGATTCCCTTCTTAAACTCAAAAATTATAAATATTCACTAGAGCCAGGCCTACCCTCACTTAATTTTCAGTTACTGAATTTATCTGAATTATTCTCGAACTTGGATTTAATTTTTAGCTTGTATTATTTCTTAAAGTTGTAAGTTTTATATGTCATTTAAGTGTTTAGAACAAGCTTCCCGTAAGACACAACAGACACCGAAGTACTCTTATCTTAATTTTCTATACTTTTGTCTTCACTGAGAATGCTGAGAATATAATCTTAAAGTCTGTGTTCAAATGAAGTCCTTCCAGTCTCTTGATAATTTCCTAGTTCATAAAACTAGCATATTAAAATTCGTATTTAACACTGGTGTTATAAATGTTTAGCTTTCATTGAAGGCTTTGAGGAAGATATAATAAGAATTTTCATACATTATTTATAGCTGTAATATATATGCTTAGTAGTTCTCTTCCATTTTAAATGCCTGGAAAATCCCCTAGGGATGGTCAAATAGTCTTCACACACAGAGTTCACTTGACAGTCTTCCTCCTGACCATTAATCTGTATTGCTTCTTTCTTTATAAGGCTTATCTCATCAAACTATCTCTATTCTGATTTCAATAATTATATCTCCCTCTTCCCTCCATCAAACTTCTGTACTTGTGGGGTTTTATTGCAACCTTCATGTTGATTTTACAGTCCTCTGCTTTGTTTTCCCTAAAGGTTTACATTTTCTTTGAGGGGAGAAAATATGGTCATTATTTTACCACATAAGCTTAAAAAACAAAACTAGCGTAATAACTATGCCCTGTCTTTGAACTTAAATATATCTTGCTGGAATGATGATTTTTTATTTCAGTGAGTTACATGTCTTTTACAAAACTTAGGAAAAAATAGCTAGAGATATTGGTCTTAAATTAACACATGATCTTTAAGTCTAAGCAGTACTAGACATGTTATTAAAATTAATTAAGAACAGAGGTATGGGATTTCCTTACCTTAAAGAAGCTGTATGGAGTCTGATAAAAATGGGGTTCAGACCACAGAAGTTAATACAATAGAATTAGTAATAGAAGCCATTGTAGCTCTTCTGTTAAGAGTTTCCCAATGACAAAGGCTCTATCTACTCATATGAGATACACTTCACCTCTCTAAAAATAAAGAACTTTTAACTATCATCATCTGTGCTTCACCTATTCAATTGAATTTTTACAAAGTGAAGTATCAGTCCTAATCTAATAATCAGTATGCAATCATAGGAGAAATTCTAGCTCTTTATTATAATTCTAAACTAAATCTTAGACTCTGTTATGTGGGTATAGCCAACTGGAATACTCTAATCAACTTTGATTATTTAGGATGGTAATTTTATCAGATGGAAAGGTATCTATTAGGGTTTCATTTATGAAAATAGCTATGACATTTGAGGAAACAGAAAAACAGTTCAAAAAAGATTTAAAGAGTTGTGGAAAGATTGGCAAGATTGAGAATGAAAAAAACTAGAATAAACAGATGAAGGAAAAATAGAACACCAGCTTTGAAATAATAATGGGGACAGTTTTTTACCTTCTTATTGTTGCTTAACATACTTTACTTGATTTTTGAGATCCAGTTTGGGACATGTGAACCTCCGTTGTAAGGTTTTTCTTCCATCAATTTGGATTGAATTTTCACTTCAATCCCACTAATTACATGGCTGTTAAGTAATTGATATTCTCCCAGCATTATTATTTATATTTCAAAATATATATATATAACTTTTATAATATCAAATTATACCTCAAGATCATTTAAAAATCAATTGGATTTGATTTTGTAAATAGTATTATTGCTAAACATACCAAGTTGGTCTTGGCATTACCCAGGAGAGGGTGAAGTTTCTATTACTAATTCTATAATTTCAATTTCTGTCCTCTTAAACCCGAGCTTGTGATAATTTTTCATGAGATACTAATAAAAGATACTAATCGAATTTCAACAGGAAATAATAATGGGGAAAGTTTTTTAACTTTTTATTGTTGCTGCACGCACTTTACCTGATTCTTGAGATCCAGCTTGGGACATGGTCGACCTCCATTGTAAGGCTTTTCTTTCAGCCATTTGGATCGAATTTTCACTCCAATCCCACAAGACGAACTGCAAGACCCCCAGCTAGACCAATCACTTAACTTGCAATCAAATGGACAGGGAATGACACATTCTTCTTGAATATAACCTGAAAGAAAAAAATTTAAGAGAAGGGAGGAAAGTCTGGTCAAATCACACTGATCAAATTCACTTCCTATTTCCATTATCACAGCTCAGATTTCTTCACAATATTACTATAGTGGCTTCAGTAATTTTCTACTCAGATAAACAGACCACAATTTTAGGAGACAGATAAGTATGATGAAATCTACATCCAAATTTGTGCCATTTCATTTACTTCACAGGCAATTCTGGGTTGGAAGGAACCAGAAAGAGTACACAGTTAGTTCTAGTTTCTGATAAGAAGAAATGAAGCACTTGTGGCTAAAGAAGGTACCATCTCCCTTCAATAGGCTTTGTGCTCCCCATTCTACAATTCCTACAATTCACTGTCTGAAACAGGGAGAAAAGAGTTAATCTTTCCTATGGGTTTATGATCTGCAAGGCATTCGCTAAGAAAGATGTTGATTTTGACTTCCAGGTAGTGTGACTTGAGGGTGGGAGGAGGACATAGAATGCACCACAAATTAGGAAGAGCACAATATTATTGAAAGAAGAAAATAGAAGAATAATCAAAAGTTGTACAATGGGATATTGCACTGGAATGAAGAGATATGGGTTGAAGTATAGCTCCAGAAGTTCTAGCTTTACTTTGTCTTGTTTATATCTTCAGCCCACTTCTTGCTACTGTCATTCCTAGATAACGTCACTGTTTTAACAATCACTTCTACTGATGACTGTCAAATATATACCTTAGGAGGCTGTTTCTTCAGCAGGGTACCACAGACTCCTTTTCGCTGTGACTTGGCAACTGGTGCCTCCTTCCAAAGAAACAGTCCCCCACCATTGGTAGTGTGGAGGAACAAGGGAAGCTGTTCTCCGGGCTGTGACCCCGCAGGGGTGGTGGATAGCCCTTGGCTGTGATCAGACCACTGATATTGCGTACCAAAGGGACTGACCCCACATCTGCTGAAGAGCAGTAGTGGGACAGGCTGCTTCCTGGTCTGGGTCCCTCAGGGGTCTTAGACAGGGCTTCTCTAGCAGCCCTTAAATGTGTACTTCTTACCAACTAGACAACCCTGACCTTGAAGGGGTGGAATAATAAGGGTAGTCACTTCCTGAGCTGAGATGCCTGGTAGCTCCAGGAATTTCCCTTCCCCCAGTATGGTGGGTTATCTCTCCCTCTGGCAGGGCAAAACCCACCCTCGGAGGAGGAAAGAAATGAGAAAAGACATTTTTCTGGCCAGGACTTGTGGCAGTCTCAGTCAACGTCCCTCCACATTCCTCCAGGACAGAGCCTGCCCCTGAAGGTAGGGAGAAAGGAGAAAAAGTACTTTCTCTGTAGGACTAGCCTGAATCTGTATGACCTTGGATCTAAGCAAAAGGGGACAGTTTGTTGATGTGGCACAGCGAATCGGCTTTTATCATCTGATAAGACCATAACACAAAAACTTGCCCTTGGTGCCCAGGCTGTTGTCATCTTAGGGGCTTGTGGTTTGGAAAGGAAAATTTCAACCAGAGTCCTTAGTAATTGCACCAATTGACACACTCATCAGGAGTTGCTTCACAAGAATGCCTAATGAGCCCTGAATAACATATTAGCAGCTCTCTCCTAGTTACAGATCAAGCAACTTCTGAAGTATACTGTCTTAGGCATGCCGATTTCTGCTGCTCTTTTCACCACATCTAAAATGGTAACAAGGCTCAAGTATCCCTTGGGAGTGGCAAAACATTCCTCAAAGACTCAGGCTCTTGTATGTCCCATATGTGGGTTTAGAGTTCAGTACAAGAGTTCTGGAATACTATGACAACTGACTCCTCCACGCAAAATACAAGCAACGAAAAAGAGAATAACCTCATAGCTCAACTCAGCACCTTCCACTTCAACCAAATAGTCGATAGTGGAGTGACACACACAAAAGTGACCCAAATCCTGGGAATCTAAGCAAGAGAAAGAAACTCACTAATCTCCATAAGCAGAAGGAGCAGCACACGGGCCGGAGATAACCCAACAGGCTAAAATCCCACTAAGACAGCACGAGACCAGAGCACATCTCTTCAGCTCTTCCAAGGAATATCACTTTGGAGTCCCAAAATTAAGTACATAAACCAGTCCTAGCACCTCCAGTCCTTGACAAAGTAGACTGATGAGAAAGAATCAGTGAAAGAACACAGGAAATATGGAAGATCAGAGAGAAAAGTCACCTCCAAAAGAAAATATTCTATCTCCATTAATTGATACCAATGTACATGATAAGATTAAACTGACAGAGGAAGAATTCCGATTATGGATTGTAAGGAAACTCAGTGAAACTGAAGAGAAAACAGAATCCCAACATAAAGAAACCACAAGAACAATCCAGGAAATGAATGAAAAATTCTCCAAAGAAATTGAAATGCTACAGAAAAACCAAACAGAAATCTTGACAATGAAGGGGGAATTCAAGGAACTTCAAAACACAGTGGAAAAACTCAAGAACAGAATGGATCATGCAGAGGAAAGAATCTCAGAAGATAATGTCTATGTGCTGAACAAATCAGATGAAGAAAAAGAACTCAGAAACAAGATACAAGACAAAGACATACAAGAAAAGTGGGATTATGTAAAGAAACAGAATCTTAGGATTATCGGTCTTCCAGAGAGAGAAGAAGAAGATACTTAAGGGCTGAAAAACTTATTTCCTGGAATACTGGAGGAAAATATGCCAGGCCTGGCCAGAAATCTGGATATCCAGATACAAGAAGCACACAGAACTCCTGGGAGACTCAATGTGAAAAGACAATCACCACATCACGTAGTTATTAGACTGACCAAAGTAAATACGAAAGAAACAATTCTTTGAGCAGCAAGACGAAATCAACAAATAACCTATAAAGGAAGGCCGATCAGACTAACTTCTGATTTTTCATCTGAAACCCTACAAGCCAGAAGGGACTGAGTCCCTATCCTTAATCTTCTAAAACAGAATAGTGCCCAACCCAGAATTCTTTATCTGGCAAAATTAAGCTTCATCTATGAGGGAGTAATAAAATCCTTCTCAGACAAGCAATAACTGATAGATTTTGCAAAGACCAGACCAATCCTACAGGAAATACTCAGTCCTACATTACACATTGGACAGCATAATAGACACTCTTCAAAGTAAAATCATTCAAGAGTTAAAGCCTAGAACATGGACTTCATGATGGCTCAAGGAGCAAAACAAAACAACAGGATTTCACCCAACAATATGAATGGAAATCTACCACAAATCTCAATCCTCTCAATAAATGTG
>CAUYSK010058547.1:0-13509 GCA_963575035.1 Avahi laniger | reverse complement strand
TAAAACCACTTTTTCCTGATAGTGGGTCTTGAGATAGTCTGAATCTACATATATGCAATTAAAATATGAAAAAGTAGGCTGGTCTGAAGGTAGTAAGTTATCTCACTTCATTGTTCACAGTCAGTTACAGACTGAACTCCTTGTTCTACTACTTTCCCCCCTCCTCACTACTGCACTTGACTAGTCTTAAAAAAAAAAAAATATGAAAAAGTATATCAAAACCAAACAATGAATGACAGCGCCAAGACAGAAATATGGATAAAAGATATTAACAATTATTCAAAGAAGCAGATAATCAACAAGCATAGGAGAAATGATCAAATTAAGCTATAGCAAAAATATATAATGAGTTTTTTTTAATCTATCACATTGGCAAGGATTTATTTTTTTTAAAGCTAACACTCAGTGTTGGCAAATATTCGGTGAAATAGGCCCTCTTACTACGCTGTTCCTCGAAAAGGAAATAACCTGGTGGGATAATTCCTCATAAGTATCAAAAAGTCTAAATCTCTGGCCAAGGAATAAAATAATAATGACAATAATAACAGTGACAGCTAACACAGACTGAGTTATGTGCTATTCCAGAGTCCCTCTGGAATACAGAGGGACTCTACAGCATACAGCTGTAGAGTGCACACGCTGCACAAAGATGCCGGGCTAAGGAAGCTAGGGGCATCTGAAATCCAGCCCACCCTCCCCTCACCTAGCTATGGACAGATGGGACATCTTTTTCTATTTTGCACTTCATAGTCTAGTTGTGACCCTATGTCTGGCACCATCCTAAGATTTTACATTACCTTATTTAAGCCTTAGAACAAATGATATAGAGCAGCTCTGCCCAACAGAATAGCTTTTCAGTGATGAAGAGGCTCCTTATCTGCACTGTCAAATGCAAAAGCCACTAGCCACATGTGGCTGTAAAGCCCTTGAAATACACCAAGTGTGACTGAGAAACTTAATTTTACAATTTCATTCAACTTAAATCTAAACAGACACAGGTGCAGATACAGAGACTACTATTAACCTCATTTTAGAGACGCATAAACTCAGTAGTCGGGATTTGAACCCAGGCAGTCTAACCTAGAGCCCGTGCTCCGCAACTTCTTTCTAGACTGTTGTGACTGGAAATTTGTCAGAACAAACAATAGAAGATACAGGAAGGGAGGTCAGAGTAGAGGTAAGGTGGAGAAGATTGGCCATGAGTTGTAATTGATGAAACCACATGATGGGTACCTGGGGGTCATTATACCTTTCTCTCTACTTGGAGGTATGTTTGAAATCTTTATAATAAAAAGTTAAAAAAAAGAGAGAGAGAGAAACAAAAATGAAACAGATTTAATTACAGAAGTGCTCACTGCAACAGTATTTAAAGTATTTAAAATCTGGAAGCCATATAAATGGCTAACAGTAGGGGAAGAGTTAAATACTTTATGGTAGAGACATAATTACATACTCATTAAAAATAATGTCTTCGAAGAATATTTAATGACACAGGGAAACGATCTTGATGTAATGTTAAGCGAAATATGCAAGATATAAACTAGCACATATAATCCAATCCCTATCACGCTAAAACGGATGCACATATACATACAGACACACAACACAGAAAACAAAACACAAAGATTCTACCAGTGATTTTTTTCTGAATGGGTAGGATTATGGATGATTTTAATTTTTTTCCTTGGTATTTTGTTAGATTTTCCAAATTGCTACAATTACTTTCTTAATCAGCCAACAAAACAAAAAAAAACACACACGCAAAAAAGTTGGCAGCGAAGGCATACCTTTTTTAGCAAGCCAATGGCAATGTCAGTGTACAAGGTCCTCTCATGAGCTTCGTCCAGCATGATGGCGCTAAGAATCAGAGGAAAGCTCTCCATGAGCACCTAAACAAACAACCCCATGTAACATCACCTAGACCATCAGAGGGACTTCTGGGTATTTAGACCTCATGCAACCACCTTGTATCAAATGTATACCCAAATCACTCCTCTTTGACAATGAGGTAATTCTTAAGCTAATAAAAATGGTGACATTAATATACCTTAATAAAAAATGGCATATTATTGCTATCTTTAAAGAGTTTTACCATCCACATTGAATTCCAATAGGATTTAGTACCTGATTTTAAATGACAACATAACCTATCACCCCACAAAGTACATAAAAATCAGAACAAGGCTCAATCACCTAAAGACCGTTAAGCTTTAGAGACAGCCAAAAAGGCAGGTGATCACGGCTGTGATGCATGTGTACTAGACAGTCAAATGTGACATCCTCTCCCAGAACACCAGAGTCTGGGTGGGACAGCTTTAAGGCTACAGTGATGCACAAAGACAAACAATGAGGGAGAAAGTGATAAATAATTATCTGGACTCTGTGTATTACAGTCAACAGAACACTGGCCAGTTAGTTCTCTGAAGTCACCTTCAATCCTGGGGTGTGACAGAGGCAAGACAAAAAGGACAATTCGACAGACTTTAAATAATGATTGGGATTGTAATGTGTACATTTTTGACTGTCTGTAAGAGACTATCCCACCAAAATTCTGAGACAAACATCAAGGGTCCCAAAAGCCAAGGTCAAGAGAAATGCTTTGGGGCAGCTCAACACAGACATGAATCCCAGCTACTAACACAACTGCTTCTCAATCTGTTTGTGGACTTTGGAAACTTTACGAAAGTTATCATAGGAAAAAAACACATTTACCTATATTTTGTTAACAATGGATCAACCATCATTTCCCTGACCAGCATTCCATCAGTAAGAAACTAAAAAATAAAAACACAAAGTTTTAGAAATAATTTATATGGTATATCAGTAATTTTTTTAAGTTCAAATTCAATTTTGTATTGTTCAAGTACAACCTCTTCACCAGCATGTGTACAAGCCAATTCCCACAAACGACTATGAGAAAATGCCCCATTATCAAGCAGTGTAATTATTTATAAAAGACTTCAAACACAGAAGCCTCAGCTGGGGTTACAGATCTTTCAGCAGAATTTCACCTGCATTTATTACATGAACATCAGCTAAGCCCCATTTCCTCTGAGCCTGCACCACTGATACTCTTCAACAGGCAGTGAAGACAAACCTGTGTCTACCCAAAGGAATATCATGAGTCTGAGATAATTGTTCTTCAAAGAACATACTGACTTTCGTTTTGGGTGTTGTTACACCTACAAACAAATACAGTATGTTAACAAGGCTAAACATCTCTCTCTCATGCTGTATCTGAAGTGTTTTTACATTTGTGTTTGTTTTTAAGAGTAGAATACATTTCCACATTTTTCTTGGACTTGGTACTAACTGCCACATACATTCATAGGAGTAAAAAAAAGTGAAAACTTGTCACCAATGACAAATGACTAGTCAAGAACTGAGTGCCTTAAAATCATAACCAAATGGAATATAAAAACTTTTGATGAAAGACTCAAAAAGAACCACAAAGTTATGTAATCCACTAAAAATTATCTAGTTCAAATATATTTGATGGTACAGAAGAATATTCCCTTGAATGAATGTCAAAGGTAACAAAATACAGAAATTTGGAAAACAGGATCCATATTTTTACAAATCATTACATTGTTCACTTAGCTCATCTGATTATTTTCAATTTTCCTCTGTTGCAAACTGAGAGGTAAATGAGATTCTAATAACCAATTTTCATTTCATCAAAGCATTTTCATTTACTGTTTTATTGCACTATCTGATTAGACTTTGATTCTGGCACAGCAGTATGTAGCAGACATCCTGTCGAGTTGATTATACACTGATTATAGTTGATACTAATATTTTAATATTAGCAACTAGGTCAAAGAACGCATCTATAAAATTCTTTATCACGTAAAAATGGAAAGTTCTAACTAATGAAAACAACATTTAGGAGTTCTATGCTTTATCAATATATATTACTATTTCCCTGTTCTTAAGTCTTTTACAGGCTCGTTTCTATAGTAAGATAGCTATTTGAGTTAGTGGAATAACAACCAAACACACATAAGAAAAGACAGCTTTGAGTCCTGGTTTGATCGCAACGAGCATATAACATCTGGCGAGTCATTCAACCTGCCAGGCTCTCAACCTCTTCATCCGTAAAACCAAGGGCTAAACCCACTTCCAAGTTCCTTTCTGTACTAAGATTCAAGGACTCTCTAAAAGAGTTCTGTACCTCCTAGCAGACTAAATTCCCTGAGAGCCAGGATGATTTCCTACACTTTCTGCCCCAAAATAATCTTCTTCCATATCTACACTAGGAAAAGCAGCTTGAGAACTTCACCTTAATCCTCGTAGCCAGCAGGTCAGTGCAGTCATCAAAGCGAATGCAGTAGCCCACCTCGTGGCCCAGCACTGCACCTCTTTCCTCAGCCACTCTCCCTGCAACCTTTGGGAAGAAAGATCATGCTGAAAATAGAGACACAGAAATTATTGCACAGAGCACACACTATGGAAATAAAGGTCATTTATTTTTTAAATACAGTAGTTTGTGAACACAGTGAAAAACAAGAAGAAAAGAGGCAGTTTATTAGAGAAAAAGCACAATATAATTTTTACTATTTCGTAGTTCATTCTATAATGGTCTCAAAGCAACTTACAAGAACATATACAATAAAAATGAAATCACTTAAAGATGTTACAGATAAAGATCAAAGAAATTACAGATAAAATATCAAAGCTAATGAGAAAAATGTAAAAACATAGATATGCCAAAGTTACGGAAGTTCAGCTCTAAATTTGGTGGCCAAAGCAAAAAAGCAAGTAAAAGAAATAAGATTCATCCTGTTCCTCAAGAAAGAGCATGCCAACCAGCAACAATTTTTCATCTCCATGCCTTAAAACAAAGCTTGTTACACTGGACCACGAAAGCAAGAGAACAGGAATGACCAAATTCAACATTGGGCCAAGTTCATTTTCTCTTTGGAGGCATAAGGATAATACTTCAAGAGCCAGATACTTAAAACAATTCACACCAGTGTCCCAGCTACCAAAACCACTAAAAGGGGAAGTGAAGACTTGCTTGGAAAAAGGGGCAGATGAGTGCATGAGAAGATTAATAAAAGATACAAACTAACATAATAAAGTAGAAGACAAAAATCAGTAATATATTATGAATACCATAAATTACATCTGCAGACAGAATTTCACCCACCAACATATGACAAATGAAAGGTGAGTGTAGGAAAAAGAAAAGAATCCAATGGCAGAATCCCTGCACTCCTCCAAGAGGGCTACTCAAAGGGTATTAACTTATTAATAGAAAATATTTGAGGCCAGCATTGTGGCTCATGCCTGTAATCCTAGCATTCTGAGAGGCCAAGGCAGGAGGAATGCTTAAGGTCAGGAGTTCAAGACCAACCTGAACAAGAGTGAGACCCTGTCTTTAGCAAAAAAAGAAAAAATTAGCTGAGTGTTGTAGCACATGTCTGCAGTCCCAGCTACTCAGGAGGCTGAGGCTGAAGGATCTCTTGAGCCCAGGAGTTTGAGGTTGCACTGAGCTATGATCACTCCATTACACTGTACACTGTACCCAGGGTGACAGAGCAAGACTCTGTCTCAAAAAAAAAAAAAAAAGAAAATATTTCAAATAATAAATAAGCATAAAAGTGGAAGAGTAATAATGCTTATCATTTAGTTTAATTTAAAAGAAAATACAGAGTTTAACATTCACTACGTAAACTACCTAACTGAAAAAGACCAAAGGGAGAAAGTATTAGAGGAGGTTTCCCAGGGACCTGGCACACCAAACCCCATGGAAGGAAGGAGTTCAGTCTCCCTCTTTCACAGGTGAGGCGACTGCCTCTCCCCCGACCCAGCCACTTCCAGAGTCCTGAGTTTGGAACGTGGCTGGCACAAGAGGTGTCCTGAGGCAGAGCTTACTGATCCAGCCATTCCATCCCAGCAGCTCCAGGCTCAGAACGCAGAGGCTCCCTGCACTCACCTTCTGATCCAACTATAACTAGGCATCATCGCCCATCAGTGTTTAAGACACTGAAGAGCAGATGAGGATCAGAACTGGCTCTGTCTAGTAACGTGGAATCACAGATCTGGAAAGCCAAAACAGAATCAATCATCCACTGGCTGGTATATACCACGCAGTCTTTCAAAATATCTTATGAAACCAGAAATTCATCCTACACTGCTTTTTACCTCAGGCGGTTGTATTTCCCTAATAACCAGCATTTCGCCAGGACAGTTTTGTTATTGTTAGTGTTTCAATTTCAACCCTATACACTGTGTTATAAATCTTGGAAAATGGTACAAATAGTGAATGTGTGCACAGAGATACTGGGAACTTACAGAAAAAATAGGCTTATAAGAATGAACATAAATAAATGAATCCTCTCCATAAAAATATAATCCTTTTATTGGTCTATAAAAGCCAAACCTGTTTATTCTTTTTTTCCTCTCTTTTTGAGACAGGGTCTTCTTCTGTTCCCAGGGCTACAGTGCAGTGATGTCATCATAGCTCACTGCAACCTCAAACTCCTGGGCTCAGGTGATCCTCCTGCCTCAGCCTCCAAAGTAGCTGGGACTACAGGTGGGCACCACCACACCCAGCTAATTTTTCTGTTTTTTGTAGAAACAGGGTCTCGCTCTTGCTCAGGCTGGTCACAAACTCCTGGCCTCAAGCCATCCTCCTGCCTCAGCCACCCAAAGTGCTAGGATTACAGGCATGAGCCACCATGCCCAGCCTTGTTTATTCTCATTACTTCACTATTTGTATATATTTTCTATAAAAAGTATATATGTTTATTTTCAAACTTTTTAAAAATTGTATCATTTATAATCACACTAGGTCATATTCTATTGGCTTTTTTTTCTGTTGCTAGAGGTTTCTCAGAATCTATTGGCTTTTTAATAGATTTTTATCTCTATTGTTTAAATTCTGCTCCTCATTAATAACTTCATCAATTGGGCTGGACAAACATTACCTATTTGACAGCCAGTCACTGAGTACCTACTCCTGGCAAGTGCTGTGCTCTAAGCTTTCACAAATTGTATCTTATTAAATATACACACAGCCCATGAGATAGGTAAGACACCCCCATATTTACAAATGAGGAAACTGAAATAAGACAGGCGTTAGAGCTTGTTCTGAATCATAGGTCAAGAAGGGCCTGGTCTTGAGGCCAAACCTAGACCATGAGTCCAACAAACATACTCATGACTAAAAACTGCCTCTTCACGGTGATCAGGCAATAGCTTATGCAACCTGTTTTTAGGCTCTGAGATTGTTCTCAGATTTTAGTCTGCACACAAAGTACTTTCTGAGATGCAGCATTTCAAACTTGGCAGCTCTATTAATATTACATGGTTAATTTATACACTGTTTGTCCTTTCAAGAGAAAGCTTGTGGTTTCATGGAAGTTATCCATGGCTACAAATATGAAACTAAAATGCAAACTCTTAAGAGATGGGATTCCAAACCACAAACAGAAAAAATTGCTCTAATTTTTAGCTAAGTGAGTCACCTTTCAGTGACATAAAAGGTTAACTCTAGCACTGCAACATAGTTTCCAAACTGTTATCCCCATTTTCATACACACACACATACACACACACACACACACACACACACGCCCCGTGGGCAGGCAGAACTTGTAAAATGTGTACCAATAATTTCTAACTTGAACATCATTCTAAAATGGACTTTGGGAAAAAGAATTACACAATAATTAAAATTCCATACAGAATAAAAACAATTAATTTCTTGTCCAGGGCTGGGCATGGTGGCTCATGTCTGTAATCCTAGCACTCTGGGAGGCCGAGGCGGGTGCATCATTTGAGCTCAGGAGTTCAAGACCAGCCTGAGCAAGAGCGAGACCCTGTCTCTACTAAAAAAATAGAAAGAAATTAGCTGGACAACTAAAGAAAAATATATAGAAAAAATTAGCCGGGCATGGTGGCACATGTCTGTAGTCCCAGCTGTTCGGGAGGCTGAGGCAGTATCATCGCTTGAGCCCAGGAGTTTGAGGATGCTGTGAGCTAGGTTGATGCCTGCCATGGCACTCTAGTCTGGGCAACAGAGTGAGACTCTGTCCCCAAAAAAAAAAAAAAAAAAAAATTTCTTGTCCAGGTACAGATGGCAAAATAAGAATATCTTTGCCCCCACTTCCTTCTCTCAAAGCTAATTTAAAACCAACAAAAGAATTTAAACATATTATCAACAATAGACTTCATCTTCAATGAAAGAAGGAGACAGACACAAGCCCAAACAACACACCAGGACGCATAGCTGCCAAACACTGTGAGGTCCGAATCTAGAAGGAAAGAGGCCCAGGCCTCCTCACAACAAGTGCGGACTACTGGCTTCCTTAATATAAGTGTCACCACCCTAAAAGGCAGGGCCACAATCCTTGTATTAGAAAGACAAGAAGCAACAGTGTGTTCAGGCCAAGAAGACATAGGAAATATTAGAATAGTGGCCCATCTTGATAGCAAAGAATCACAGGGGAGAGGATTAGAAGAAGGCAGGCAGGCAGGCAGGCAGCAAGTATCAAATTCCAAGTCAAAGTGCCAGAAGAATTTTATCCTGAGCCATAAAGACCCCTCAAATCACTACAGAGTGCACCACCAGATCCTCATCCTCATCCTCCACTCAACGAAGGAAGATAAGAGCACTGGGAGGCCATGCATTATCCAAACTAGCACAACTTCACAATTCCGCAGAGGCCAGTGGTCCTATTCAAAGATGAGTAATTATCATAAAAGTATTAACATAAGCCCATTGCATGAAAGCTGGGCAAGAAAGAAGGAATAAAAAGAGGAAAGGAACATGGGCAAAAAAGCAATTTAAAAGAAACTTTAGAAGTATTATCCAAAGAAACAGAAGTAGAATTCAGCCAAAGAAATCCTGTTTCAAAGAAAGCACAAAGCTAAGCTAAAAAGAGGTTAAGGGAAGAGATACAAAGCCAAAGGAGAGTGAAGGAGAAACAAGATCTCAAATAAACAAGGCAGAAGACAGCCTGGGGAAATCCTCCAAATCTCAGAGCTTAGATATGAAAGAAGCTAGAGGGAAGTTTTTCCCACATTTGACAACAATCCCCCAAATTTACGCATTGCTACAAATAACAAAGCTAAAGGAACTTCCCTACACTGTCAATAATAAAAAGCAAATCAACCATATTAGAGGAAAGAGTAAAATGTTGCTCTACTGTCTCTACAGGAAAATAACAGAAAATCACTGTCATGTGAACAGGTGATCAATGAAATGCAACCAAAAATTTCAGAGAAAAAAGGTTTATAGAAATGTCAGGCAGTTAGTCGATAAAAATACTCTGTTATTTTTCTGGATTTTTTTCCTGTTTGTGGCATTATCAGCTTTTAAAATTTGAAATGTACTGTAATACCTCCTCTCATTCTAAATACACACTTCTCTACCTATTAAAAAAAAAGAAAGAAAAAAACATTCAAAGATGGGATTGTGAGACTCAGGTACAGATATAAAGGAACAAAAATAGAATAAATTTTACTAAAAACAACCATGAACATTGTGGATAGGCTTGAAGAAATCCCACAAACTGGAGAGGAGCAGATGATCCAGAGATGGTGATAAAAACTAAAAACAGACAAAGGAGAGCCAATATACACTTAATTGACGCTCTTAGAAAGGAGAATAAAATAGATAGAACAGAAACATATGCTAACACATAACAGAGGAAAACTTGCCCAATATAAAGATCGATTTGAACCTGCAGATTAGGAGTTTTTCCATATTTAGAAAAAAATTGAGACAAAACAATCAGCATCAAGACACACCCTGGTGAAAAAGCAATCATACAAGTATTCAAGCAGAAAAAGTAAAGTAAGAAGGTGGGGAAAAAGCCCCACTGGACCGCAGACTTGTATACAGTGATCCTCAATGCCAAAAGGCAGTGAGGCAAAGTCTGCACAGCTCCCAGGGAAAGAGAGTGTGAATCGAGAATTTTAAATCAACAAAGACCACAGTCGAACATAC
Organism: Avahi laniger; assembly: GCA_963575035.1. NCBI lineage: Eukaryota > Metazoa > Chordata > Mammalia > Primates > Indriidae > Avahi > Avahi laniger. Next base: position 3,548 of record CAUYSK010058547.1, on the reverse strand, counting down.
TCAAGCATGTTAAAAAAAAATTACTAAATGATAAAACTCAGCTGATCAAGAAATAAAGTGAAATATGCAATTCAGGGTTGGCAAAACTATGGAAAATAATTAGTGATAAGCATTCAATCCATTTACACCAGAATTAAGGTTAAACAATTGTGGGAATTATGCTTACAAACATATATCTTATAAATCTTGAAATGAAAATAACAGCACTATATCTACAACAGATGGAGGGAAGAAGAGTAGAAAGAACATGGCTGGACGCGGTGGCTCACGCCTATAATCCTAGCACTCTGGGAGCCTGAGGCAGGCGGATTGTTTGAGCTCAGGAGTTTGAGACCAGCCTGAGTAAGAGCGAGACCCCGTCTCTACTAAAAAAAATAGAAAGAAATTATCTGGACAACTAAAAACATATAGAAAAAATTAGCCGGGCATGGTGGGGCATGCCTGTAGTCCCAACTACTCGGGAGGCTGAGGCAGGAGGCTTGCTTGAGCCCAGGAGTTTGAGGTTGCTGCGAGCTAGGCTGACGCCACGGCACTCACTCTAGCCAGGGCAACAGAGTAAGACTCTGTCTCAAAAAAAAAAAAGACAGAAGAATATGTGTGCTAATTTCTTCTTCTTTCATAATGAGAAACTATACCATGTAGTTTGAAAAACAAGTAACACCCTGGGGTTTTTTGTAATCTTTTTTCTTACTTTTCAAGCTTCAATAAATTCTCTTGTGGTGAACAAACACTTGTCTAAAGTTCAGTAAGTACTCTTGTTTCACTTTAGTTTCCTATTTTATTAAATTCAACAAAGGCAAACATATGGTTATGATCCCATTTTTATTAATAAAATTATTTATGTCCAGCCAGCCAACCATTCATCTTTACCTTCGAGAGAAGCTTGGAAGGATATTCCCAAATATTCATGATATTTTTGCTGGACAGTGAAATTTTGGATTTTTTTAAATTTGTTTTACTTCCTCAGCACTATTACTTAAAATGGTCATAATATGCAGGTGTCAATTTTATTAAAACATTCAAATCATAGCTCTTTTTAAACTGAATAATTAAATTCCTAAGGAGCAACTTCTATTTATTTGGAGCTTTTAGGAAATGGAAAAAGTCATGGAACTAGAAGATGCAGATAGAATGTTTGCAATACAAAAAGAAACTCACTGTAACAGCAGCCACTCTCCGAGGCTGGGTCACTCCAACCACTCTTCCTTCCGCGGTCCAGCCAGCTTCTGCAAGGTACTACAAACAAAATCACATCTAAGTATCATCTGATACCACTTCTCCAGAAATAATCTCCCCCAAGCTGCCCCTGCACTGTATTAAAATCACTGAGAAAGGAAATAGCATAGTTCTTGTCCCAGCAGAACTCTGAAAACTGTTTTACATATGATGGATCTGAGGCTTAGAAATGTTAGGTAGTTTACTTAAGTTCACATCAATGCTAATCAACAGAACAACCAAAGCATAAATTTAGCATTATGATTCCCCAGTCCCACAAAACTTCCATGTATTACAGATGCCTCAAGGAACAAAAAATTATACATGGGCCACTGAGAATAGTGTAGAACAAAGAATCTTAAAGTACATGCAGAGACAGCTCAATGTAAATATCAATTATACAATAAATACATTTTAGTCTAATTAAATATAGTTAGATTCTCTATATATGAATATATGCCATTAGATTATACTGACATATATCTAATTTGAGTAAATGTATTTATGTGATTTATTTATTACTTATTTGATATACATGTATTTATTCGATTATATGTACTTAAAATCCAATATGAATAAAAGTGGTTATCAGAGTTACATATTTTTCTAAATGTCTAATTGTTTTACAATGACTATATATTACTTCTATATTAGAAAAAAGATTTTAAAAGCTACTGCATGTATCTGCTCATTTGTTCAAAAGAAAAAAAGGAAAGATAATACAGAAACTAAAGACAATGGCTGTCTACACAGAATGGGTGGGAAAGGGGCAGAAAGAAAGGGAAGTGGAAATGGTGACAGGGATGAAGAGGGAGGGGCATGTTCCGAACAGATCTCTTCGTGTAGCTCTGAGTCTCAGAACCATACTCATGTTTCACATACTCTTTAAATATCCAAAAGACAAATGAAACCAACCAGAATGTGGAGGGAAACCAAGAGGAAATAAAACATTAACAAATGAGTCTTTCTGTATTACAAATGACTGACATAACCAAACTCACACTAAAGCCTGTGGAAAAGAAAAGAACTAACCCAAGTAATGATGGAACCCAGTATTTCACTGGATGCTTTAAGGCTACAGATAAAAAGAACTAGACACAAATGCTGTAATCTAGCTAGTAAACATTAGTGAATACCCAAATAGGGGTATGAGTTAGCAATTCTGAAACTATTTTATGTGAATACTAGAATTAAATGAACTTGTAAATATATTGTAGATAAAGAGGACTGAGTTTCTCACCGTTGAAGAAAAGTTACAAATAAGGAAAAGCTAAAACGAGCCCCTGTGGTATTGGATTGGAATCGGAAGTATCAGTACAAACATCTGATGTTTAATATACAGAAAGACAGATACAGATTTATAGACGCTTTCATATGTATGGGTTGATATTCATACATATACTTCCTAAGCCTGCTCACTGAGACTCACAGCAGTGATATCTCAGTAGGAATGAGCATGCTGGGATCCAGATATCTTGATTCCTAAACACTGCTCTCCAATAAAAGGAGTCAGGGCTTGCTCAGGGAAAAGAGGAGCCTGAAACAGCTTGTGGTACTAGAAAGTATGGAAGTAGAGTCAAAAAAAGGACGGAGGCTTTTTTTATAAGAAAACAGAAGCTAAAACAAAAGAGCTCCTAATGGTCAAAGCTGGAATGATTTGAACAACAACAACAACAAAATAATAATATTGAATTTTAACCCACAGTAAAAAAATAAGTATCTATGAATCCATATTGACAGGCACAATCTAACAAATAAACAAATAGGGAAGAAAGGACAGTTCTTCCTGACAGAAGAGTTGATTTAATAAAGGGAGTGGGAAAGAGGAAAAAAGAAAATCATCACTGCTGCAGATAAGATGCTAAATTAGTAGGTGAAAGTTTGAAGAAAAACAGATTATTTGCAGTCTGAAAATATTTCTCCCATGATATATATCAACTGAAAGGGAAAGACAGTAGCTTTGCAAGAAAACCTGGCACCTTAACCAAGTGACCAAGGTTAACATCACCAGTGCAAGATACATCAACATCACAAACCCCTTGATAAGACGCACTAAGAAGGACACAGTATCATCTCTGTGATATTCTTGCCAAAAATGCATAAGCTCCTTCTAATCATAAGAAAACATGACATAAACCCAAATTGAGGGACATTCTCCAAAATAATCATTATTCTTTAAAAATGTCAAGATCCCGGCCGGGCGCGGTGGCTCACGCCTGTAATCCTAGCACTCTGGGAGGCCGAGGTGGGCGGATCATTCTGAGCTCAGGAGTTCGAGACCAGCCTGAGCAAGAGCGAGACCCCATCTCTACCAAAAATAGAAAGAAATTAAT
>CAUYSK010058546.1:0-12464 GCA_963575035.1 Avahi laniger | reverse complement strand
ACATTAGTAGCTTGACATCAGTTATGTTGGGAGTATTTATATCATGGCAATCAGCAAACACTAACAATCAGGGTTTGATTTATTGTTTTGTTAATTGTTCAGACTTAAAAAAGTGATGGATAAAATGTTAATAGTGTAGATTATACTTAACAGTGTGTTGTTACTGTAGCCATTACATCGTGAATAACACAAAAATTGAGGGAATATTCTTCTAGTATTTAAAAACTACTATCAAATTCAGCAAAAAAGTTGCTTAAGTCAGTGATGTATGAGTTAAGGCCTAACATATGTCTTTGTTTTATTTTCATCTTACTTGTTAAAGTCAACAAAAATATCAAACAACATTCATATGAGAACCCATTCATTGGTTGCAACCATGGGTTGACTACAGATGGAAGAGCAGCAAAATTCAATGAAAACATTCAGCAAGAATCAATTAGATATATGAAATTTGCATTTAAACATGCTATATATTTTATTATTACTTACAAATTGTGTGGTACACATCCTATACATCAGTACAATTTATAATAAACATATATATACATATGCATATACTTTTTGAAGAGGCAGTTATTAGACATTTGTTAGTATTCTACTATGCAAAACTGCAAATAAAGACATTTACTTTCCGTAACAGTCTTTTGAGGTTGGTACTATTATTATACCCATTAGCAGAGTCATGGAATTTGAACAATTTGTCTAAGATCATACAACTATTAATAATAAATATATATGCTATAAACAATGAATAATACTGAGAAGTTTTTAGCAGGGAAAAAATAAATATATATTTTAGACAAATATATTTTATAACAATACCAAAAATTAACTTGCAGGGAGAAAAGCTGGAGGAAGAAGACCATTTTAGAAGTTATTGTAATCCAATCATGGAGTAGAGATATTCTTACATAAGAATTAAGAGGAAAAATTAATTCTGTCTAAAAAAATTTATTGAAAATTAAATTTAGTGCAAGTATCAGTACATGTAATGCAGTTAATAGAATTGACCGAATACAATATTCAACAATGCTTAACACAATGCTTTTGAAAACTACTACTCAAGAGCTCTGTTTAGTAGTTGAAAGATGTATTTGACATTATCTATAGATTATAATACTTGTGGTTAAAAAAGTACCTGTACTCTTTTATGCATATACATAACAGATTTTTCTAGATGGAACTATTCTACAACTTCGAATGAGAAAACTCCTCAAACAGTGTTATTCAATGGAAATTTTAATGTATCTGGAAACCAAAATTTGACAGATGCAGATAAAAGCAGCTCTCCATTTTCAGAGGTTTTGAATGTGAACTTTGAATTGGGAAATGAAGTTTGGGATGATTTCGATGATGAAGACTTAATAGAAGTTACTAACTTTTCAACTGATACCTCAAAGACAAAAACATCAGGTAAAATTATATTTTAGCATGAATTAATTTTGTTAGAAATTCCTGGAATATTTTTCATTTCAGCTCCTGGGACTATGTTTCTTTGTCTTTTTTGTGAGCTTGTTTAGTTAGATTTGATTTGTTAACATTGTAATTTTTAGCAAAACTGAAAGTGGGATCCTTCTACAAAGAGCATTTTTCCCCCACTATGGACAGAGGTCAGGTTATTCCATGATAATGATATAGCATGTGAGCCTTTCCTATTCTATTGGTCCTATCTTGTGAAAGACCCTATTAAAATTCAGATTATTTACTGAATTTTGTCACATAAACCAGCCTATCCTGCTCTCCAATCTAAGATCACACTTGGTCTGCTAATATTTGTAAAGGACAAAAATATTCTATTTTTAAAAATATTCTTCTGCTTGCAGATAAAATAAAATCACTTTTATTTCTAGTCAGAATATTGAGTTTTCAGGTACAAATAAATAAATAAGAAAGAATTTGTTTCTTCTATATTGGAAATTGAATTTAAGTCATATAAAACCCCAAAATAATGGGACTTAGTTCTTTGAGTTAAAGGTGAATTCACGCTATTTCACTAAAACTAAGAATTGAAAATCTTTCTAAAGTATAAGATAGCAAATTGAGATACTCTCTCTTATCAGGGCTGGCAGAAGGAAATCAGTTACTCAGCCTTCTCAGTGCACTCTTATTCGAACAATTATAGTTGCCTCTTACTGTACCACCTCATGCTCTTAAAAAAAAATCTTTCTAAGGGAATAGTTAGAAGTTGAAATATTATTTCAGGGCCCTAGGAATTACCTAAAGAGCTAATACTCCTAAAAGAAACAGAATTTGACCACCTTGACAAAATAGGCCAGGAAAATCTCCATCGTATGGGGTCATTAGGCACAGTTTTGTATATCACTGGACAACTACCAATCCCTACCTCAAGCTTAAATGTCATTGTGCGCTGCAAGTTAATAGGCAATGTGTATTAATCTTTTGGAGGTAGCCTCATCGCGAGGGGCATAGTTTTGTTTCTGGGAAAATCAGTCTCAATAAATGCCCTTTCCTCCCATATATAAAGCACTTTAAATGATTATATGCAGACAATTGAAAATATTGACTAAACTTTGACTTGATCATTTTCATCAATTAAAATATAAATATATAAATAATGGTGGCAAGTGGAAAAACACAAACTGTTTTTCCTCTGCTTTCACACCACAATCATAACAGAAGACTTCTGTGACCAGATGTGTGGGGGTTTTTTCCCCCACACACCAAGCAAGCAATCAATTCTGCAGTGAACAACAGCTGCGTTCCTCCAACCCAGTTCAATCTGACACTATCTACCTGAAGAAAGAAACAGGAGTCAAAGATCAAATATATATTTAACAACATCACAAGTGGTTTGAGGTCCTCTTAACATAGTGACCAAAAAGCTAACCTGAGTGTTGTATAGTTTTATTCCCTTAGCTTTGTGCCCTTATTTTTCTATGCAAATTAAATTTGATTAGCCAGTATGGTGGCATGCACCTGTAGTCTAAGCTACTCAGGAGGCTGAGGGAGGATCATATGAGCCCCGGAGTTCGAGGCCAGCATGGGCAATATAGCAAGATCTCATCTCTAAAATAAATAAATGCTTACAAAGAGGTAAAATATTAAATTTGATGATTGAGAAGGATTATTCATTCCTTCCTTAACTAGATTGTATCTATTGGTGAGAGCCCTTCTAGAACTTCTGAAACAATTCATTCAACTGTTTTCTGGCATTTTATTTCAAAATGTCATCTCTTTCTTTACATAGGACTTGGAAACACTTTGGGTTCAACTACCAGGGAAAGTAAGCTACCCCTACAAGAGTCAAAGAGCAAATTCCAAGGAGAAACATCAAACAGGCAAGTTTTAGAACTTTGGTTTGTAATATTTACAACTTTATAGGCTCTTGATTCATAATTGAAGATGGGGGAAGTGAGTCATTAGATGTCAGAGAAGCTATAAGGTATTAGCCAACTTCAACCTTCTTAGAGGTTTGTTTCTCAAAGTGCTGTTGTCACACCACCTAGGGGTGCATATGAAAAATGCACATTCCTGAGCCCTCATTAGACCTACTGAATCTTTATTTCTGGGCCTGGAGCTCAGGAATCTTCATTTTTTATATAACTTGAAAACTAAATAGGAGTTTAACAAATAGAAAAGAGGCAGATAGGCATTGCAGGTATAAAGAAGCATCTGTAAAGGGATAAGGCTTGAAAAGGCATTCCATGCTCAAGGATCAGTGAAGTGTGGTATATATGGCCACACCATTAAAGCTGAGATTGCTGAGGTCTGATTCTAAGGGCCTTGAATGCCTTACGTAAACTCTGTACTATATCTAGTCAGTCAGGAGTCACAAACCCAAATGCTTTCAGGAGTTGGTGGGCCAAAGCCAACTGTAGAGTTTCCCATCTAAAGGGAACAAGCACTACCCTTCTCCAGTTAGTTGTTGCTATACAGAAAATGTGAGTCTAGTGTTGTCAAATATTCTGATTTTTCAAGAAAAGCTAGGAATCTGAAATCTTGTGTGGTATTTCATGATTTTTAAATTTTGTCAACTATTTCAAAAATATGTTATGGACTCTGCTGTACCTCCTCCAAATAATAATAATAATAATGATGATGATGATGATAATGTCTGTAGGCCAGATGTAAGATGTAACCAAGGAGCCTTCTTCCCTACCCCCACTGACTGCTCCTTGCTCCTTGCATGGCTTCAGATTTTAGCTTTTGTCAGCTTAAATTGTCATCTCCTCAGAGATGCATTGATGACCATCTTTTTAAAATGGGTTTATGCCTCCACACTGTTATTTCTTGTGATATTACCCAGTTTATTTCCTTCATATAATTTCAGCATCTATAATTGTGTATATATTTGTTTTTATTCATTGTCTGCTCCTCTGCTAGATGGTAACCCCCTGAAGGATTTTTGTTTTTGTTTTTATTTTTTTTACCACTTTATACTCAGCTCACAGTACAATATCTGGTTTATGGTAGTAAATAATAAATGTGTTTTCATGAGTGAATTAACATAGAAGGTTAAGTGTGAATTTTAGTATTCAGTTACATGTAAGTATATAACTAAAAATGTCTATCTACAGTGAGACCAGAATAGGGAAGGAAATTAAAAGTTAAGCAAATAGCATTTAGAAAAGATTTACAGGCTGGGCGTGGTGGCTCATACCTGTAATTCTAGCACTCTGGGAGGCTGAGGCGGGAGGATCGCTTGAGGTCAGGAGTTTGAGACCAGCCTGAGCAAGAGCGAGACCCTGTCTCTACTAAAAATAGAAAGAAATTAGCTGGACACCTAAAATTATATAGGAAAAAATTAGCCGGGATGGGGGCGCATGCCTGTAGTCCCAGCTACTCGGGAGGCTGAGGCAGGAGGATCACTTCAATCCAGGAGTTTGAGGATGCTGTGAGCTAGGCTGATGCCATGGCACTCTAGCCCGGGCAACATAGTGATACTCTGTCTCAAAAAAAAAAAAGTAAAAAAGTAGAAAAGATTTACAGGACTATAGGTGATGGACAGTTGAGCATAAGACTCAATTTTAAAGAAAATTGTTGAATGATTATTTCTGTAGTCCCTTAAAAATAGTATTCTTACCTAATTTGGAATATATAAATTGTGGTTTGGTCTAAAGGAAAGGAAATATACCAAATTCTCCATGAGCATAAGAAACATCATCAATTTTTTGTGATAAATGTGATAAACTTTAATCATATTCCATAAAAAATCACTATGATCCAAATTAGAATAGTTCATTTCTCTCATTTGTCACATTTTATAAATTATTAATTTTAATTTTTAGTTTTGTTTCATCACATGAGAAGCCAGATATTTATTTCTCAAATGCTGCTATGTCCAAGTTTGGTGCATCCTCCATGACAAAACTACCTCAACAAGCTGGAAATGAAAATATTGTAAGAAAAAGCACTTTTTTTTCCTTTAAATTTTGCCTGAATGCTTAAACTTTCAATGATTGATTTTTTTTACCTCAAAATATAGGTCCATTTACAAGAAAGGAAACAACAAAGTCTGTCACCAGAGATTGAAAAACTATGCTTTACTCACTCTGAAAAAAAATCAAATTGCTCAAATTTTAAGAAAGTTGATATTTTTATTAGAAACAGCAAATGTAAAAAGGAAATTGATTTTGGGTAAGAACTCTTTAAGGACATTTCAAGATTATGCCAATAAAAACCTTTTACAAAGAAATTCAGCATTCCTTTTTCGTTGACTCATTTTAAAGATCAGAACCTAAACATTTTATTTATTAAAGACATTGAAATTTTAGACCCCTGGTGAGCTAAGCTCTGTGAGATGTTTCACAATATCAGATATCTCAATTTTTGGAAACCTATATGTTTAATGCTATTAATGCACACATCACATTGAGCTGATAAACTTATTTTTACTGATTTGAACACAGTATGTTAATTGTGTAAAGTATAAAGTCTCTTGAGAAATCCAAATGAGATAAGCTAATTTTTCAAAAGTTCAAGTTATATTTTAGCCAGCTAGTTATTTCACAATTCAACAGGTTCAGTGAATTTCAGTCAGAGTAAATCTAATCAATATCCCTACAGCTAGCCATTTTAGAAAGGGAGACTCTGGAGCGGTTTCTCCTTCTTAAAGAGTTAGAGGCCTGTTCACACTTTTTTTTTTTAGGTTAGTCGAGTGAAGCAGTGGGAGTGGAGAAGGGACAAAGAAAACTATAACTGGTTGTGCTCAATTAATTGTAAACATCACTGCATTCAGACCAACTGTTCATACTTTTATTAAATGGCATTACTTTTTAATACGTTTAAAGAAATACCTTTACAGTCCTTACCTTTTACAATTTATGAAGTCTAATTTTTTCCCCATAGATTTTCTACAAAGTTATGCATATTGAAGGTCATTTGATACATTAACCTCACAGAAATCTTTAAGCTTGTTTGTTAGTATTACACTATTTATTGTGTATTTTAAAATAAATTGTGTTATAAAATTTTTTTTTTATTTTTCCTTTTGCTTTTTTCCTCCCAGTAGGTATCATCCTGATGATGAAGCTGATGAAATGAAGTCTTTTCTGGGAATATTTGATGGTATTTTCTAAAACAACCTCCCCCACCAATACTTCTTATGTTAATAAGACAAAGTATAAAGACACCTAATCACAAAGTATGCTTTTTATTTTTAAAAAGTTATTCATATTTGTTCAGATTTTCTTCTCTTGAATTTGATCAGTTTTGTTGACTTTTCTTGCAATAAAATAGGTGGACTTATTTTCCCATTATATTGTACTTCTTGAAAAACACTTTTACAGTGGCTTTGTTTCAATAAACTGATAATTAAGTTGCACTCAGAAATAATAATTTGGTTATTAATTGAATTTTGGCAAGAACCAATTTAAAATTTTTGTATATTTTCTTAACAAGAAGATATTCTGTGAAAGTAAAATAATGCTAAGTTATCCAGATATTAAAAGTATGGGGAAAAATGCTAAGTTAGTGAATCTATTTATTATATGGATTATTCACTAATATTGTTCTGATGTATTTTGTTTTACTAAAGATTTTTAAGAATTCAGTATCTGTTTAAACCTATTGTTATCTGACTTTGAGCAATAATAAATGAAACATTAATCACTTACAGTGGCTTGTTTTTCAATGTTGTGAATTCTAAAACTTTGTTATGTTATGTTGACTTTTACTAAGCAAAAATGTTTTATTATTTTCCAATGAAATATATTTCAAATTTATTTATTGATAAGTAGTATATAGGTACCCTAAGCAATGCTTATTATCTAATTTATTTATAGATACCCTGTGAAGTTTAAGCTCACTTAAGAAATTTTAGAAAAAAATTTTAAGCATAAAAACCTTAGAGGTGAGATAAGTAAAGAAGAAGAGAAACTTCCAGATGAAATTGTTAAGGTTGTTATTAGTAAACATTTATGAGGCATCGTATGTATTAAACTTAGATAAAAAGCTTAGAACAAAACCAAGAGGCTTGGTCTCTGTGTTGAAAAATAAGGGCAACCAGTTCCTTTATTTTAATCCTCTTTACCATTTGTATGTTTCTTCATCTGAATCAATCATGCTACAACATTTAAAGGTTCTTAAACACCATTAAAATGAAAGATTGGTGCATTACAGTATGCTCATCTTACATACACAGACTGACACTAAAGAAATAGCAATTTAATTCAATGTGACTTACTGTGATCTGCTAAGTGAAAAATATTGTATTTGGTACCGTAAAGAATGGAAACATTGGTCTACTCTCGTGGAGTTGGTTTACATTCTGGTAGAAAAGTTAAGATATATAATAAAGTAATAATAAAATATAGAATACATTGGAGCAGTTCTCAGAGACCATACGCTAAAGATATTAATATGGCTAGAAGGAAACAGGTACTAATCATCAGGGCGATGGGAGAAAGAGCCCGAAGGCATTTCAGAGATCTTTAAGGCTGCTTCTCCCATCACAGGCAGCGAACATTAGGGCCTTGAGGGCAGAAAAGGCTCACTGCGCAGAGCCTGGGATCTCTGCTCCCCACATTCTGGAGCAACCTGCCTCAGCTGCCCCAGCTGTTGCTCAAGTGGCCTCAGGTGCAGCTCAATCCATCACTCCAAAAGGTACGAACTGTAAACCTTGGTGGCACTTCACCTTGGCTTAAACGGGTCCAGATGCAGCTCGGGCTCAAGCTGCAGAGGGCATAAGCCTTGGCAGTATCCACGGGGCACAAATTCTGCAAGCCTCAAGAATGTAAGAACTGTGGAGACGTGGCTTCCTCCACCTAGATTTCGGAGGATGATCAAAAACCCTGGGGGCCCAGGCAGTAACTTGTGGCAGGGGGGCAACCACCACTGAGATCTCCAACTAGGGTAATGGCTAGCGAAGTTGCAGGGGTGAGGATGCTCTTAAGACCCCAGAATTGTAGAGCCATCAGCAGTGGGCAACAACCGCATGGGAAAGCTATAGGCCCGGAACTCTAACCCATGAGAGCAGCCACATGGGCTCCACCCAGCAAACCCATAGGGGCGGGGCTACCTTAAGCCTTGGAGGCCCAACCCCCACGCTAGTGTGTAGAGGATGCTGACATAGTCAACCGGGGTTATTGTCTAACTTTAAGATTTGTCTGCCCTGCTGGCTTTCACACTAGAATTGGGTCAGTTACTCCTGTCTTCTGGCCTATTTCTCTGTTTTGGAATAGAAATGTATACCCTATGCCTTTCCCACCACTGTGTCTTCGAAGTAGATTACTTGTTTTGATTTCACAAGCTCAGAGATGAGACTTTGGACTTTTAAGTTGGCGTTGGACTGAGTTAAGACTTTTGGAAATTGATTTAATTTTAATTTATAAATAATAATTGTGTATATTTATAGGGTACAATGTGCTCTTTTGAACTATGTTTACATTGTGGAATGATTAAATCAAGCTAATTAACATACCTCCTTCCCAAAAAAAAGACTTGGGACTACTGGGATAGAATGTTTGCATTTTGCATTTGAGAAAGACATGAGTTTGTGGGGGAACAGGGGCAGAATTCTGTAGTTTGAATATGGTTTGTGCCGACCAAAACTCATGTTGAGGTTTGGTCCCCAATGTGGTGGTGTTGGGAAGTGATGTTTTTAAGAGGAATTAATGCCTTTCTAGTGGGAGTGAGTTCTCTCTCTCCCAGACTGGATTTAGTTACTGTGAGAGCAGGTTGTTATATAAAACTGTAAAGCGAGACTGCTTTTGTCATATACCTGTTTCTCTGCCATATTATGATGAAGCATAAGGCCCTTCCCAGAAGCTGGCCAGATGCAGGTGCCTGACCTTGGACTTCCTGGCCTCCAGAATTGTGATCTAAATAAACCTCTTTCCTTTATAAATTATCGAGTCTTAGGTATTCTGTTATGGCAATAGAAAACAGACTAAGACAACCTCTTAAGTAATCAAAATACATGGTAAATTAACAATGTTTTTATAGACATGTCTCATTTTGTACAAGTGTTTAACTAGAAAATTATGTATACATTAAATATATGTAATTCAGAATAAATCCTGTTACATATACTAACCATTTAAAGGAGACCAGTCTCTAGCTGTGCTTTTCATGAAGTAAATAATAACCCTAAGTTTTCCAATTTGTTAAATTTTAAATATATTAGAATATATTTTATTCTATATGAATAATTATTTATTCATATAGAATTAAACATACAATGGAGCTTTTCACAAAAATCTCTGTTGGGTTAAATTTTTTCAAAAGGCTTTTCAATTAAAAAGTTCCTCAGTAGACTGTATTTTCTTATCTTATTGGCATAATGGCAAGTAGATATGCAGTAAGAATTTAATAAGATGCTGCATAGAAAGCTTTTAGTTTAGGGACGGAGGCATAGTATGTGTTCAACAAGTGGTAGCTGTTCATACTGCACCCTCCTCCCCAAAAGATCCTTAACAGCATTCTAAATGACACATTGAGAAGAGGGAAAATAATACAATATTCATTTGTATTATCTGAGTTGCATTGAGTTGTAATAAGGACTTGATACATGAACTCTTGACTTTCCATAGATGTATCATCCATAGAAAAAATTTTATCCTAGACTTCCCTTTTACATGTACTACTTCATGCTTTCAAGCAGAACCCCTACCCCTATCTCTTCCTCACCAACACTATTAGTTGGTGTATGGTCAGAGCATATAAATCTGTTTTGTTATTTCCTTAAGTAAGATGTAAAATCTTGTGCAATTTTGATTATAATACATGATAAAGTCAAATCAAAATGATTGCTGAATTATTCACTATTTTAAGTTTTGGCACAATTTACTCCTTAGTAGAGTCATGCAGACCCTCTTTACCATGACCCTATTTCTAGAAAAGAATTCTCATCAAGCACAGTAGGGAATTGTTAGAGGGCTCCTTAGCCTATGGGTCACAAGGGTAATATTTACTTACCGCATCTTAGTTAGTAACAGGTGTCTGTATTTAACAACTTTCCCTTTTGTGAGAACAGAGAAGACACCAATGAGGAGGAAGTCAGGACAAGGAAGAGTAAGCTAAGCTAAGCTTAGAATTAAGCTAAATAAGTAAGCTAAGGAATTTCATCTGGGTTTTAGTTAGTGGAACAAAACAAAAGGAAAAACCAGACATTTCTCATCTTTTGTCATTTCAAATTCTGGATGCCCATAGTTAAAGGCTTTGCCATTCAATCTGAAGAATAGTAACATGGGAACCTCCTGGGAGCTGGTTAGAAGGGCAGTGTCTCAGGTCTCACCCCAGGCCTTCTGAGTCAGAATCTGCATTTTAAGAAGATCCCCAGGTGATGATGGACGTGCGCTGCACATTAAAGTGTAAGAAACACTTGTTTAAGGTGGAAAGGAAAGGAGGCAATATCAGAATTTTAAGAGAATCTACTCTAGAAGACAAGTCTAAGAGTAATGATGACTACTTGGTTTTCTGAACATATATTTCCTGTTTTAAACATAATATGGTGATACAGCTCTTGTTTAATTGCTTTTCAGTATAGGCTGTTTTCTTCACCAACTGTGTAAATTATCTCTATAATTCTCATTCATCAACTGGGTTTTTTTAATGTAGCTTGAGAGGCATTTAGCTGCTCTATAAAGTTTTGTTTTAATTAACATAATAAAAGCAGATAATTCAAAAGAGCCATCTTTGTTTCAGTTTGGAAACCTTTCCCTAAACTAACATATGCCTTATACATTCCTACATACTCCAACAAAATAAAACAGAAACAAAAAAACCCCCATAGTATTCTATTGTGAAAGGTTTAGAAAAATGTAGGTAAACCTGAACTTGCATATTATGTGTTGTAGCTATAAAAATTTTATTTTAAAAAGGAATTAAAATTAAGGTGACAACATTTTGCCTGAAGTACCTCCTTATGACAGTAGATGGCTTCAATTCCTTAGAAACAACATACATAATGAAGTCATTTTTTTTTTTTTCTTAGTTTCTATATTGATCAGTTTGGAAACTTAAACCTTTTACCATTTAGAAATCAGAAAAAAATAGTTAAAATAATTTTAAGTCTTTTTTAATGACTGATTTACTGTAAGTTTTATTTTTAAAAGTTTCTATTATCTTATATATTTTTAAACAAGGGAAATAGTTGAAAGGTACAATGAAAGAACCTTCGAGATTCTAGTTCAAAACTTCAACTTAAAGAAGGGAAAACGGAACCCCCTGGAATATTAAATGACTTTCCCATAGTTTCTCAGCAAATAACTTATAGAACAATAGCTGGATCCCAGTTCGGTTTCTTGCTTTTCCTCCTTCAGTTCCTAATATTGATAGTTATATCGAATGCTCACTTATATAAACTTTTTATCTTTTGATCAGAAATGTAAAATGTACTTCATTCTCTTCTTCCTTGAATGTGTTAAGGAATTCTTTTCTAGCTATGAACTATAACAGCTCATTCTAAACACAATTTTCCCATAATTGTTCCTACACTTATATTTTTTAAATATAGCATATATTGTAGTATATGGTGGATTAGAATGGTTTTGCTATGCAAGACTCCCAGCTATCATATTCTTTCATACAATAGTGATTGAACAGCGCTATATGCTACTCATTTTATCATAAACGAGTCCTAAAAAGATAAATATGACCATGTCATATTTCAAGGGGCTCATAGATATTCCACATAACAGTGATCAAAATGCAATAATATATGGGCCCTTGAAGTTATCAAGAGCTTTAAAAATTAATATTATCACCATCTAATGGTATTACCAAATGTCTCTGATTTCAGGGTTTTTTCTAGACTCTACATAAGAGTTATAGTATCGGCCGGGCGCAGTGGTTCACACCTGTAATCCTAGCACCCTGGGAGGCCGAGGCGGGTGGATCGCTCAAGGTCAGGAGTTCGAGACCAGCCTGAGCAAGAGCGAGACCCCATCTCTACCAAAAATAGAAAGAAATTAATTGGACAGCTAAAAATATATATAGAAAAAATTAGCCGGGCATGGTGGCTCATGCCTGTAGTCCCAGCTACTCGGGAGGCTGAGGCAGAA